>JAHRHZ010000141.1:1589943-1656644 GCA_024137785.1 Ginglymostoma cirratum | reverse complement strand
ATAATAATAATAATAATAATAATAATAATAATAATAATAATAATAATGGTTAGTTGCAGAATTATCGTGTCCAAAACATGAATAAAATCTTAGAACCAGGAACTTTGTCAGGGTTAGTTGTTTCAAACGGGATTAAAAGAAAAAGCTTTCAAATAATGAAAATAATCACTGGATTTCAATGCCCTGGTGATTCTCAGCTGGTGACAATGTACACCAATAAGCAAAAAGAAACAACGACTCAGTGTAAATAAGGCATAAACATATAGGAAGCAAATTATGGGAAGGCGAATAGAATTTTTTTTTTCTGTGAGAAAGCCGAATCCAAATGACTATAATCGTGAAATAGTCAGCAATGGACTATATAAGCACTGGATTGAATGCAGAAGGCAATAATAGGGACAATGAAGTTTACATAATGTGACGGAGTCAATTTCTCAAAATAAGAAAATGTAAACAATCTCAATTAGCAATAGCTATGTTATAGAAATATCTGTCATGCAATTTAATTTCTACACCACAGATTAACCTGTATGTAGTTTTAAATTGCACCTTTGAAAAGTAGTATTTCACACAGAAAAGGAAGTGAAACATATGTTAGCCAATTTTCAAGCAAATTTCATGATGAATACCTTTCTTAGTTTATGTAATTGCGCTGTTGTAATGACAGCTAAAACAATTAAGAATTTTCAAATGTCACTATTACTAATTTATTTTGAACATGGTGAAGGCATGTCAACTGAGAATCATGTGAGCAATTTATGAAAGAAATATATTTGTCCAATGGAATTATGGTGCCATGTCAACTTTTTCTTTGGAATAATCTTTTCATATATTTGCAAGTATCGTGATAAAATGAAGAGAATTTGAAAAAAAAATCATGCCACCAAGATATACTGACATTTATGTACAAGAGTGGCTCAAAATTGATACTGCGAGAAGATCGATAGCAGGAAGATTTACGATGTTTGGAAGGGTTCCAGTACTTTTTTTTTACTTGTTTCATTGGTAATATTGACACACTTGAGCGTGGTAGCACAGAATCTGATTGACAGTGATTGAGGTTGTGGTGTTAAATCCAATCATTGAGCATTTACAGACTTGGAAGTGTTCTGTCGAGACTTCAGTTACTGGGAATGGGAAAATGCAAATGATTTCTGGTCTGTCTGCACTAGGAAATAAAAAAATGTGTAGCAAACATATTTTTTTCAGACAATCCATTATGTTGTGCAAGCATTTAGTCCCCAGTATCATGCACTTATCTGAAGGTTGGAGAATATCATTTTTCTTTTTCTGAGAATTCATCGTTGAAATACGTCTCTTTTGAACCTGTCCTTTGCAGATTGTGCAAGACAATTACCAAAAATAAACACCATTTGAACGTTTCATCAGCAGACAGTTTCAGGATGCAATGCTTATTCGGATTCTATTCCATCTAAAGATCCAAAAGTAAAGTATCACTTTTATATCGATTTAAACCAATTGGAAAATCACAAGGAACTATTTATCATGGAATTTTTCATCATGTTTTCTATATCCTACTTGAAAATAACTGGTGTTATATATAGGAATGAAGTTTTATTTTGTGATAATTTGTAAATAGCCCACATTTCCATTGTTGGCGAATGGGCCATCTCAAGTTTCATGAGCTTACAATAATCTAGAAATGAGTTGTTAACAGTTATTGCTTATGAGTTCAAAAGCTTCTGTCAATAGAGTCATGTACGCATGGATAGGAGAAATTCATTACTTTCTAAATACTGTATTATAAACCTTTGTGTTAGAATCTAAAGTGCAGTAGTATAATTGCAGAAAGATATGGTAGTGAGATGTTATTGGGATAACATCCCACTGATTTCTATATTCTCTATAAATTAATGCTCTTCATCTACTTACACAGAGATATGCAGGCACTGCCTTAAAACTTCCTGCCCAACAAGAATTGGGTGAAAAAAATTGCAAATCCTTATCTTCCTATACATAAGTAGAAAAGACACTGCCTTAAGCTTCATGCCTGAATAGAATTAGGTATAAACTTTGTAATGCTTTATTTTGCTGCACAGGGGTATGTGGAAGCTGTCTCAAATAAGATTAGGTTGCAACGTTTGTAAAGGTGTGAGACTTCTGAAATCCTATAAAGAATGTAACTTCTGTTTCTACTAATGGAGCCAGGAAACTGACTTTTGTTCAAGCAAGACACTTCGGAAGCTTGAAATTATATTCTGTCACTTCGGTAATTTGAAATCTCCTCCTGCCGTTATCAGTCACTTTGCGAGCAATCAATATTGTATCCTGCTTTCTTTATGTTTTCGATGTAGTAATTGTTTGTGTTATCATGTCATTGTCCGATGTAGTGATTGATTCATGTAACATGCCATTTTGAGATGTAAAATTGCTTTGTGTACGATGCACTCAATAAGGATTAAGAGTGGGGACTGTCGCTGCTCGGGGAGAATCGCTTACGAAACTCTGCACTCTGTGCCGGATTGAGTACAGTGATCCTCTGCAGCTTGTACTTGCTTTGTAATAAAGGATATATGTTTTTCTAAACAGGTCAGAGTCTTGTTATTGCATCAACTCCGTGAGGGTCTCAAAAAACGAACCTAATATTAGGACTGGTGCTTCAAAGACTAATAACATTCTCAGAGTAAACAGGAACTTTGTCTGTTTCTATAAGCCTTGTATACATTACATTTGGTTTCGATGAACAATTTTAAAATTGACAATCTTATCTATACAGTTATGCTCATGTCCAGACCACAATCTCTTACTTTTTATAATGTTCTGTCATTTTAATTAGCAAGATGTCTGGGTGCTGAGAGTAGAATTACGTTCTCTTCTTTCTAAATTCAGTTTCAATTATTTCCCTGTTGGTAATTCGTCCGCACTTGTCGAGTTCACTAACAAAAGGTTCCTAATTTTGGAGTTCAATCATGACGGGTTTGATTTTTTTTGCGGTGATCAGTCAAAAATGATTTCAAATTTTCTATGAAAACAGACCAAAGAAGCAGAAAGATCAGTTTTTATTTATATATACGTTTAGAAGCTTAACTCTGAATTCTTTGGTACTGTTATTACTTTGAACGTCTGATTTGAAAAAAGGAAATCAATGTCACTGTATGTAAACTAATCCCGTGACATCTCAATTATGGTTGGTTCTTCAGAAAAAAAACCCATTAACAATGAATGTTGAAAAGAATCTTGATGAAGCTGCAGAGTCTGAGCTATGAGGAAACGTTTGATTAGCAGTCGTTGCATGTGAGCCAAGAAGATTGCGACAGAGTAGGTTATTTTAGAATGAGATTGTCTGCTCCGTCCATTTCCTTTTCTTTATTCCTCTCGTTATTTTTTTTCTTCTGTTTTATGTTTCATTTTCTTTTTCTGTTTTCTTTCTTTTCCCAGCCACAGACTCTTCACCTCAGGGGTCACCTCAGACCTGGCGAGGTAACTTTCGAACTTGGTATGGCAGACCCGTGGCCCAGCATGGCAGTCTCTAAGCCCGATATGGTGGAATCTCGAACTGGTGCACTGATATCTTGGCGTCCCAGCTTGATGGTCTCTCGATCTGGCATGGTTGTATTTTGCTGACACTTGGCAGTCTGTCGGACTTCTGTGGATTTCCAGGTGCCAGGTGATCATTCAAACTTCTTCCCCCACCGTGCTTCAGCACTGGTTAATAACTGTAATTATTAAACATCCAGCTTTATTTCTTTATTTTATGCTTAAACTTAAGACATTGTACAAGGTGTCGCTTTTAACATTATTTCGTATGGTTTCTGCTACACTATAATTACTGCAGTGTGTGACGTTAAACTTTGTCTTCCCTACTTCCTCGTTCTGAAGATTCTGTGCTTACGCACTTGAACCTAAATGGTGCCTTGTCTGGCGACATTGTACACTTTTCACTGTCCCCCTGTAAGTTTATATTTGAGTACACCTGACAACAAAATCAAATTCAAAATCAAAAAAGATTTTTTTTCCAGCATCTCCCTCCATAAACGTTTTCATCATGCAATCACACAAGTTGTGTCGTTCTGTCACGATGAATTAGAATTGATCTGATTGATATGTTTCAGCTTAGAGGGTTTACTTCAGGAAGATATCATTATGCTTTTCATTCAGGAGTAGATATGGCAACATACAAGGGCATATCTTAAATGGAAGATGTTGAAAACTGTCAGTGATGTTTAGAACTCTTTTCTTTCATTGACAGCATTCTGAGCTCCTATTTCTTAGTGTTTTTTTAGAAAAAAGATTATTCAGATCCGTTTCCACCAAGACAAATCCTGGAGTTGGAACTACTTGACAGAATTCTGTTTCAGAAAAATGAAATATGTCTCTTTCAGTTATTGGTTCGTAATGAGATAGTCCAAGTTCGCCTGGAATGTAACATTTTACTTTTCATTTGCTTCGGAATTATTCATGTTGTCTTACATGTTAAAAATCACAAACAGAATATTTCATAAAATCTGATAATCATTGTTCCTTTCACAACTGAGAAATTGCATGGCCTGAGAAGCAAACAAAAATGTTTCACATTTCAATCAATGACGTTGCGTAGATAAAGCGTCTATCGGAGACGTAGAAAAAGAGAGAAATTTACATAAATGCAGTTTGTGCGTGTGTGTGTGTCCACCAGTGTATGTGTTGTTTGTGTGGGTGGCAACATTCTCTCTATGTGTGGATTATTTTAAGTGTTTATGTTAACCGTATGAAGCATCATGTTTAATAAACACAGAAAAACAAACCTTTACACGCTCCTATATCTTTTTACTCTCTTGAAACTTAATATGATTTAATGCTGCTAACCTGTCTGATGACTACGAATTGCACTACTTGATCAATCACTCCATAAGGCGGCATATTGTCAAACACTATTTTCAAAAGTACCAATGTATTTGAAGAATACTGTTAGCTTTGCTGCTGACGATTTCCTGATCGAATGGCTGTGGATAATTGATCAACAATGAGTGTCTTCTTCAATAGTTACGTGAATTGATTTATGATCTTATTTTCTGGACGCAGAATTACTTTCAACCTTCTGCTACTCTCGAGTAACTGTGCTTTCAATAAGAAAATCAGAATGTCTGAACTAAAAGCACTGTGCATATTTTGCTTTCTTTAAAGGAAAACTGTACTCTAGTTGATACAGGAATAATGTGCATGAACTACTTACTGCGGAATTGGTCAGTTTTCTATAGTTTTATTTCTGCTATTTCCTTTTGTTCTGTTATAAAAAAAGAGCAAAGCGTGTGTTTTTTTTTTTGATATTCCTGCCCCAGAAGCTTCAGCATACTTTATTTTGAGCAGAACTATTCATTTGAAACTTGTCAGTAATTTTGCTAGCTGCCTCTCATGTTTATTTCTAACACTGCCGTTGATTTGTTTTCGTATTAATGTTATGATGATTAAGACTTGGAAACACTTGACTTAATCGTTCCATTTCTTACACTGTATAGTTTTTCCACATCTGTTTAACAAAATACATGTCTTCTACAGAAATAGAACAGAGACACCGGAGGTCCATAGGGGAAATTGGTTAGTAGCTTTCCAATTTATTCAATATAAATGCCACTGTGTATATTTCATGAATCAAAGTGATGTCTAAATTCATTATCACCCTTTTTAAAACCTATATGTAATTCAATGAAGGTTCATAAATTATAATGCACACTTACCATTCGTTATCACGGGTATGATTCTGCCTGTCATAATCTATTTCCTTCTTGCTGCCCATATATCCCTATTTCAATTGATATTTCTTTGAAGCATATTGCTGTTTTATGCATCATTTTTTCACAACTGATTAAATGAAATTCACTTTACTGTGCTGCGTAATTTCTCATGATAATTCCCTATATCTCTGTGCAAACATTTTCAACATGTACTTTCTGGTTCTCTCTGCACTTTGTCAACATTTATCTTAAGTAACTCTGACCTGTATCTTCCTTTTTGTAGAACATCATACTGACTCGTTTTTTTCTTCCCATTGGTGTAATATATTTTCTGGTAATTTGTTGTCAATTAATTTCAGAATTATTGTGTTGGTCCATATTATATTTGTGTAACTCATTATTCCTTTTACTATCCTGTTGCCCGTGCTGCTACTAACATTTGAGACATGTTATACTTATCATGAATCTTGAGCATTTACCGTGTGCTAAGTGAGTTGTACTTGATCCTCATTTACATTATTTACTTGAAGGACGAAGAGTTTGTCCAACATATATAAAAGTACAAGCATATGATTTCCATTTTCTGCGCAGGCATAAAGCAAATATAAACGTTAGCCCATCGTTTTGCTTTTCGCATTTTGAAACTTTGAACTATGTTAACATTTTAATTTGCACGAGTAGATTCATGGAATGTCGTTAATCAAGAATGTTTTCAAGTAAATGAGTTAAATATAAATATCAAAAAGAAGAAAACGACAACATTCAGTAGAAGGGATATACCAGAAAATGTTGGAGAATCTATTGATGTTGATTGAGTCACATGGGGGAAAAAGATGTTCGCTGTTTAAGAAAATCGTTTTTCTAAATTGCAAGTGTCATGCAGACTTTAGCAAAGGCTACCAAATTACCAGAAACATTGTTTTGTGAAAATAAATTAGATCGCTGCAATAAGGGATTAAAAATTATTACAATGACAAAAAAAAAACATATCTTCTATTCAGACTCGTATTCTTAGGAACGATGAATAATGTCAAAAAATGGGAAAAAACCAGAACACAGAGTATGTTTCTTGAGGCGTGTTCGAAAAAATAAACACAAAAGAAAATCATTACAAATAAACAAAAATGATAAGTGAAGAGATACGTGGCATGTCTGAAATGAACTCTTTAAAAAGGCACAATCATCAAGTAGACTGTAAACACGACAGGCTCGTGTTTAAGCTGCGCTCTGAAGCTATTTTCTGTGGCATGGCTTTGTAGATGTCAGTACAATTAACAATGAACATGTTACTTTCCCAGATAATCACATAATGACCCAAGTGATGATAATTAATGCTCTTCTTGCCCAAATATGGCAGTGTAGAGTTATGAATTCAGTTTAGATTTAAGACAGAGATACTTATTAAATTAGCCAGGGGGAAAGAGATACGAATAAGTCGCATTAAAGCAATATAAATCTTAGCAATTCCATTGACTGCAGAAAGAAACAAGAGGATGAGACATGAGGACACAGATAGATCAAATGAAATGCTCCGTTGAACAAGAAAGAAGTGATAATTACATAAGCTTTGAACCATGAGCACAGGAATCCAGAGAGCTGAAAAGACTGCTTAAAATATTGTTTAGAACAAACATAATTTGACAGTATGTTACGGACTAGACCAAACTCCCTCAAAACACATCAAGTTCATGGACTACACCAATTTTTCGACTTTATTGAAAGACAAGTGGAAGATATTTTGATGCACATATAATGCACATGCTCTACAGTTAAGCCTTAAGTAAAAGATATGTTTTTCTTACAAGACAGTAAAAACAGAAAGTAAAAACAAGAAAAAAATGGTAAAGTTTTATTTGTAGAATTACTTAAATAATATGTTATTTAAAGATCAATTAGACATGCTGCAATAAAGCTGAATTTAATAAACATGTTTGACAAAGTCAAATTCAGCAAAACGGGTTTATCTTGCATGTTATCTCACTTCCTTGTCAGTAGAAATAAACAATCCAACAGCAGAGAGAGAACTCAAGCTTTTTGCCGCAGTAGATAGAGAGTTGTATCTTTCCGTCTCAGTGGCTAACTCTAAATCCCAACTGCAATCAAAATTAATCCCTGGTGCAACGCAAAACTAACTACAAGCAATCATTCTTCTTTTATCCACTTAAATTTAAACACAGTCAGGAAATTCAAACTATTTGCCTGTTGCAACTAAAGCAGGCGTTCCGGAGCTCCTGTGGCCACACTCTTCTACAAGAGAAACGGCACAGGACATATCACTCCTAAAGGCACAGACCGTTTCAGGTTGCAGAGAGAAAAAAAAATTAACTGAGATATCTGTAAAGATGGAAGTATGCAATAAACATTTCCCATTTGAAATTAAAGAAAGTGGAGAACATCGGGAATCGACATGTTCAGATGATGGAGGCCATTAAATTAACATTAAAAGAAATTAAACGGTGTGTAGGCTAAAAATTTGAGAGAAGCACATAAAGCAATCGAACATCAACGCAGCAGGAAACATCTGCACAGTGTTAACTTTTCGAGTCCATTACAACTCTTCATCAGAACTTTGCACTAAATATGTTGATACCCTAATTCTCACACTTACTTATATTCATCTATAATACCAAAATAAAAAGCTAATGCAGTAAGAAGGATGCAAATCCACAAAGATTTTCTTTTCATCCTATAATTAATGTATTTTGTTTTAATTTCAAATTCTCGGAGGACTTTTATTGTTTATTAATTTGGTAATTTCCAAAATGTCAACGATAAAACGACAACTAAGCTGTTTGGCCAAGTTTGTTTTTGCAGTTACATTTTCCTGTTTCTTGCGAGTCAACCACCGACAAAACTTTGCCTTTGATTGGACGTTTTGTTTTTTTTTTCGAGATGTGTTAAGGTGGGATTGTGGAAAAATCACAGCGTCACAAGCTCATAACCACAAATTAAAGTTGTCAGCCCATGGGTATTAGGTACCACCGTGGCAAATGGTGACATTTGAATTCAATATAAGTCAAAATTTTGTCAAAGATTAATATATAGACAGTCAATTCTGTATAAGGTTGTACATGCTCGCTGAGCCGGTGTGTTTGTTTGCAAACGTTTCATCACACTGCTAGGTGACATCTTCAGTGCACCTGTAATGTAGAGCTGATGTTCTGTCCCACTGCTTATTTGTATGTCTCGGTTTGCTGGGGTGGTTGCCATCACTTCCGGTTCTGTTTTTCAGTGATTTGTGCATTGCGTCAAGTTCAATGCATTTTTTGATGGAAGCCGGGTATTCGAAACAGAACACCAAAACTTCACTGGAGCTGCATTAATGTTACCTAGCATTAGCATTCATACGTTAGCATTCAAACACACTGGCTTGGAATGCAATTCCCCAACTTCGTCCACAACGCGAGCTACAAATCTTTGCAAAAAACTACATTACACAATTGTAACAGAATATTACCTTCTCCACCTCCCAAAAAATCATAGAAAGGAACAAGAGGTTAAAAAAGGGATTAAAAAAAAAACTTTTTTCTGTCATTTTAAAGAGCTAAGTGATTATTTTAGCAATATTGATGATGAGAAGAAATTTTCTCCGCTCAGTGGTCACAAAGACTAAGCAAGAGCATATACTCTGAAAAGGAGAAGAAAGCCACACACAATATTAGAGAAGTATTCATAAAATCAATTTTGAAGGTTTGATTACATGTTCAGTTTGTTGGTTGTCCAAAAGTTTATATACTAACTTTAACGCGATCATAATATCCAAGGAAGCGGATTCTAAATATTTTCATATCTGTAACGAGAGCATTAGGGAAAATAAAGAGGAAAGACAGGACCATCTTGACCACAAGTTCAGGAATGCCAGTGGGAAATTCAAAAAGGACTAGTGAGCTTCTTATTGAGAGGCAAAAGTAGATTTTAAACTTTCAAGTGAACGCAGTTGGATAAACGACTTCCCTGGAATTGTAACAACAATGAATTTATTGCCCTTTTAATCTGCACAATTTATTACGACAACATAATTTAGTCGGACTTTGTGACACATGACTCGATACACGTGTGTGATGCTCCATTTACAACTGTTTCCCATCAGAAGGAAGTAAGTGCACCGAAAGTTTCGCTGATTATTTCTGAGAATATTAAAGCCTTTGACAAACGTGTCATGATCTGGAAAGTTTTGTTTATTTTTAATTTAACAGTAAACATACACATTTTGTGTGTTTTATTGCCATAAAATTGTTTCTTGGGAAGCACTTTGAAAGACAATTCCTCTGATACAATGTTGTCAATTCAATTATTCCAGCAGTATATCATAAGTTGGATATTTTCTTCACATCCCATCAAGGAGATAAAAAGGTTGAATAGTTACAATAATATTCATTGTTGATTCATTCAGTTTCCAATCATTTAATTTAGGAGGCCTGTTGCTGTCAAGATATTGGTAGCAACTGGAGAGGCTTGAATGATTAATTTTAATTAAATTAGTTGCTAGTACTGGTCACCTAGACTAAAGGAACAGCGAAGTGGCACGGTCTCGTGTAAATGGCTCTGGTGACTGAATGTTTTCAACACTTTTTTTTGCCTCCAGCCGCGACTGATGCCATATCATCACGAGGAGGCATAACATGAAGATCACAATACAATGTGTGATGATGCTGTCACAGTAAAAAAAGTTCATTCCTTTTCATGAGTTTTTTGCAGAGATGTTGTAAAGGCAGGGGTGAAGAACTCACTACTGAAAATGTTTTAATTAAATAAGTTCGCGGATGTTTAGGATTTTTTACCAGTTGAACCAATTGGTGGGGGGTGGCCAGCCCTGCAGACCAAATTTTCTACTGTTTTTGATTTAGCAACGAGAAGCTGGTTGAGATCCGAAAGAGGTGGAAGCTTCAGTAAATGATTCCTAGATGTTACTTTGTCTGAAATCTCTTCTGGTGTGGTTACCTCCTGGATTGGAGAACTTCATGCAAGAATCTGTGTCTGAATTTGCCATTTTTGCCAAGAAGTTTGCTTATGGATGTGACTATATTGGAACATATAATTTGTGCTGTGTACTGCATCTATTACTCAGCTAAGTTTTCCATCATTTAATTTATTTTAAATTCCTTTCTACTTTGTTTGCGAATACAGTATTGTGTTGAAATAAATTGCCTTCCGCTAAAAGTCCGTTAGTTGGACCAGTTACTTCAGAGTAGAACACATCCTTCGTACTTAGCTACCTTCTTAAAAATATTCTGAGGGGGTGGTACTGGTCTGGTCCAAAGCAAATGCAATAATAACGTGCTGCTGTGCTCTTCTTGAACACGTTGTTAACCGATTCGGGTCGTCCCGTTGACCTGATTTGTGTTTGAATGGAATTCTCACTGAATAGGAAAAGATATCGGTGTTGTTTTTATTCTCTTTCACCGTTTCTATTAATTGAACAATCTAAGGGGGGGAAATGGTTTAATACTTTCCATTTATACGTTTCAGATCTGAAGAATTGCAAAGAAGGTAAGGGTGCAAGGACATATTCTGCGCTGCTCTGTGAAGGTCGTTCACAATATGCAAGGTTGCTGAAAAATAATAAAGTCTTCTCTCTACAGGAAAATCAGTAACTATGTTTTTGTGTCTTCAATTGACTTCACGATGTCCATTTTCTGAATGCTAAACACACCATATTTTGTCAGTGCGTTCTCAGCAATTCTTAGCATAATTGCTTATAAGTGTTTGAGTCACAGAACATAACGGCTGATAAGGAATTTATTGCAGAACAAGTTCTGTTACAGAAACATGCTGTGTCCGTCAGTGATGCTGTACTCTGACGAAGGTTTAGAGATAGTGTTAGTAATTCTGTCGTTGTTGAAATTGTTAGGAATAACGAAGGAAGGGAGACATAGTCAAAGTTAAAAATAAAACAACTTTGGTTTTACAGAGTCTTGGTATGTTGTTGAATAATAAAGAGGCGAGGGACTTGATGAGGAAGAGGGAAGAAATGAAGGAACGGGACTGAGAGATGGCTGGTGCAGAAAGAATTAGTGAAAGCATGATTACCCTTGAATATACTAACTAACAAAATAGACAGTGTGAGTGATGCGCCATTCACATGTCTCCAGTTTCCATTTCTATGAAGCAAATTTGGTAATTTTACTCAGCCCGAAATTGAAAAGAATCGCCGTTAAGTTTTTTTTTTGTGTGTAATCACCAAAAATTTCAAATAGAAATGATAACACATCTGTAAAACACAAATTATTGAAGGCAACGGTGTTAGGTGGTTTGCATGTATTTTTTGACCACTTTGAATTACTACAATCTTTGTTTTTAGTTGTGGTTTCCTGAACTGCTTCCTCGCCTTAAATAACTTACTAGCTCCCCACTGACTTTTCCGACATGCTGTAAGTTTTTTTTTGTCTCATAAATGGCTTTACACATCGTCTATGTGAGTTATCAAACAGAAAAATAATCTCTTGAATGCGTGATATATGAGATAATCCAGCCATTTGACGTGGTCTTGTTGTATGTCACTTGCACCAAAGGCCAAATTTAAGCTTCCATACTGAAAATAGCATTTAATGTTTGTCAAATAATTTGGAATTATACTTTGCAATCATGATAAATAAGAGGCGGGGAGTTTACCTTCAGAAATCAATCATTACGTATGAAACTTGAAAGGACGTTATATGCTCTCTCACATATCAGGGTTGACGGATATGGACAAAAAAAAAAGACAACCATAATGCATACTAGTGATATTACACCCTTTCGACTTTTACAAAACCACCAACACATATGAATACTCTATCGATACTATGTGGACAAAGCTTGTGACACTGTTGCGACAGAGAGTACAAATGGACAGAATTGCAGCTTCGTTGATCGAATTTATACTACAGAGGAAGTTGAATAAAATTGATTGACTGATGGAGCAGAAATGTTGCTTCTTCATGAAACAGTAAGCTAAAAATGATACAATAAAATATCAAACAAGATTATACTTTTATACGCCGGTTGAGTGATTTATTACAGGCAGTATGAAATTGGTAGATGCGCAGTTACATTTCGTCAAAAGGAAACACACAAAGAACAGTCAGTTAGCACTGATGAAAGTTTGCTTTGTGAAAAGTAAATACACAGTTTATTTAAGACACGAAAGAACAGACAATCCTCGCACATTCAGACACACGCAGAAGTAGGCAGATAAAAACAGAAAACTCCCACAAGACTTCAATTTAGTTCGTTTTCTTGTGAGGAAACAGTACTGGAATCTTTGAAGACTGCTTCAGGATTCACCCACAAATGGATCCCAAAGTGTAGGGTATTTGTTTATGTTTTGTGCACATAGAAATTCCATAAATGTACTTCTATTTTGAAAAAGCAAGAATGAACTATTGCACAGTTGGCAATATTTGGTTTACTTTTGATGAAGTAAATAGTCTCCGCCAAGCATGGAAGTCAAAGAACTACACAACTGTTGCAACAATTTGGAAGTTTGCCAATGTCAAACATTTCAAGACACCAACCCTGCTCGATTATTTCGAGTTATTTACACTTAAACAACATAGATTTCTTGCAATGAATTTTTTTGTTAGCGTCACGAAGTTGCGCAGCGTAAGTGCGAATGGGGAAGCAGGAAGTTAGAATTTATTTAAGGAAAAAGACATCGGAGAAGATTCTTGGTTCCTTTAAGAGGAAAAGTGTTTTTTTTTAAGCTTAGAGATTGATACAAAAAAAAATTGTTGGTGTATGTAGCTGAGGATGTAAAACCAGCTCTGAATTTGAAATTTGTATCAATTGGCTGCGTGATTGGAAACCTTAGGCTTGATTTGATGTTTTGGCAAATAGCTGGAAGCAGCCAATTAATGTAAGCCGAGCACTTAGCGATTGAAAAAAAAAATGTCGAATTTAAATCTGATTGTTTTGATAACGTCAGACCAAGATTGTTGTAAGAAAATTTACTTGCCATTCGAGGTATATAAGGAGAGATTTTTCAAAATCAGTGTGTGCAAAAGAATCAATTGAGAAATAAGCATCTGGCTGTCAAGAGAAATCTCTAAAATATCCACGAAATCACCATCTATCTATAAAAGTTGCCACACACTTCTAGCTACGAATATTCCCAGAAGGTTTCACAGACAAAACACACCTGATCGCCGGATCAGCAGAAGGAAGATTTTAAGACTTGAGAATAGCAGAAGAAACGCATGCAGGCTTCGATAGACTAAGTTTGAATTTATTTTCTTATTACGTAAGTTTATACAAATGTGACTTGTGCTTATTGGAACACCATGCCAGGAGGTTGTAGTTCAGTTTTGGAATAGTTAGTCGTTAAGTGGGAATTGCTCGGTTTGTTATTAATTTTGCTAATTTGTTCACTGTTGGGGTTACATAAATAAATTGTTACTAACAAAGTGAATATCAGGAATTTTCTTTTATTTAACCACTCTTTTTAACAAAGTATAAAGGCGAGGAGAGCTTCTCTGTGTGTGTCATGCATAATTATTAGAAGTGAACCTGGACTCTCACCATAACAGATTGAGAGATTGTATTTCTATTTTAATTATCAGAGCAGTTCAACCACCCTGTTTGTAAACTTTTTGGTCTCAAGAGTTGCTCTACTGCTCAATCATAGATGATTACATTTAGTTAAGCCTTTACAAGTGATGAAAATAAATATATACAGGCAGTGGCCTCGTGACTGCGAGCAGGTAAATGAACTATTTTAATCCAAGTCTAATTTTTTTTTTAAAAGTCTGGACATTCTAAAAGGACATGTCAGAGATGGAACAAATTATGAGCAGGAAGGTTATACCGTATTTGCCTTTTAATAAACAGACATTCCCAATGTTTTTAGAAAACCTGGTAACTTTCAGCATAGTTGTAAAGAAACATGACTTCCTTGCGTAAAAAAAAACAAGCGCTCTGCCTAATTTTGAAACAATCTGAGCGCTGACCTTTCTGAGTAACCTAGTGAAATACCAATGGACAGAAAGTATAGAGCAGTCATCTTCTAATCAGCAAAATAATTACATAAATCATTGTCATATTAGCAGCCTTTTTGAAAAACAGAATTCCTACCACGAATTACAGTCAAGAACTGTTAATAATTCCCTCTGTTAATTCTTGTAGAATTGCTTATTGAACTTTCTCTATTTCTTCTGAGAAGAAATGTGTTCTTTGGATAACTCAGTCTTTGCATTTGGTGAATTTGTAAATGTGCTTGCGTGTTACTTTATACAGCTGTTGCGTTTATTTGTTCTGCACACAACAAACCAGTTCGTCAATTAAAAAAAAGCAACCGACTGACAACAAAAGAAACGACATGAATAGATACGTAGAGACAGAAGTTGACAGAGCGAGCGTACTGAAACACAGACATGTTATTTAGTTTGCAACCAGATCAGACATTCAAGTATGCAAAAGATTAGATGACCAAGACACAACGAGTAAAACTACGATGACCTGAAGAATATCAGTAAGTAGTCCCGAAGCAGGTTTCAGGACAATGCCTTAAATGTTCAAGTCATTGTCATCCTTCTTCAGAACTTTAGAAACACGGGAAGTCATTGATGTAGGAGCTACAGAATTTTAGGATGGCATGCGAGCTTGATGAAGATATAATTATATGCCTGTTGTAATGATTAGATGAAAGTTCGGTCCCTTCAATTTTTCTTAAATTTGTAACACGTGCTCAGAGATTACAATGTGTTACATAGGTAGATACACGAAAGCAGATGTATTCAGAACTGTGCAGGCATTACGACCTCATCAAAATGGATTTAAGGCACTAATTTGTATTTAAAGTGAGAGTCACAGAACACGCAAACGTACCCTTCCACACCTATCATCCATGTAAAACAGGTTTTGTAAATTAAACGAGCCCCATTTACCTGCTTATGGCCATGTCTGTATAAACCTTTCCTATCCATGTTCCTGGTCAAATGACTTTTTAATGTTGCAGTTGTACATATCTGTATTATGTCTTGTGACATCTCGTTCCATATATGCAGTGATTTTTCTGTGAAAAAAAATAAGATTGTATTGTAGGTCACTTTTAAATCTTTTCCTACTCCCGTTAAGGCTAAACCCTTTAGTTTCGTTATTTGGTACAGGGAAGGGCGGGGGGTGAGCACCCTTGGCTAGTCACATCATCTATGCCCTATTAGAGTTTATAAGTCTCTGCAAAGTTAAGGTTAACTTTCTATGTTTCAGGGAAACTGGTCCCAGCCTATCAAAACTGACCTTATAACTGAAACGTTTATGTATTGCTAACGTCTTTTTTTTGTATGATTTCCAGCTTCATAACATAATTTCACTCGCAGAGTGACCAGAAATGTACACAGTACACTAAATATATCCTCACGAGTGTCCTTTAATGCTGGAACATGACGCTCCAGCTCCTATCAATTCTCTGAACGGTGAAGGCAGCCATGCCAAATAGATTCTTTCCCACCAGGTCTATCTATCATATCACAGCCAAGGAACAATGCATCTGCACTCCTTTTTGATTGACAACACTACGTCGTGCCTTACCATTAATTCTGCCAGGCAGGCCATGGTTTGATTTGCCAAAATTGAACACCTCGCATGTGTCTAACATAAACTTCACATGCAAATACTCATAACCCGGTCCTCGCTGACTAACTTCACATTATACACTTAGATATCAGTCTGGATCCAACGCATCATCCTCCGACACTTCCGCCATCTGCAATCCAACCCCTCCACCAAAGAAAGTTTTCCCTCCCCACACTTGTCTGCTTTCCGGAGGGACCACTCTCTAAGTGATTCCCTTGTCCGCTCCACACTCGCCTCCAGCCCCGCCACACCCGGCACTTTTCCCTGCTACCGCAGGAAGTGCTACACCTGCCCCCACACCTCCTCCCTCAATCCAATCCCAGGCCCCAAGAAGACTATCCACAACAAGCAGATGTTCACCTGCACATCTGCCAATGTGCTATACTGCATCCGCTGTACCCGTTGTGGCCTTCTCTACATAGGGGAAACCCAGAGTAGGCTTGGGGAGTGCTTTGCAGAACACCTGCACTCAGTTTGCAACAAACAATTGCACCTCTCAGTCGCGAACAATTTCGACTCCCTCTCCCATTCCTCAGACGACATGTCCATCCTGGGCCTCCTGCAATGCCACAACGATGCCACCCGAAGGCTGAAGGAACAGCAAATCATATTCAGCCTGGGAACCCTGCAGCCCAATGGTATCAATATGGATTTCACAAGCTTCAAAACTTCCCCTCCCCCAACCGCATCCCAAAACCAGCCCAGCTTGTCTCCGCCTCCCTAACCTGTTCTGCCTCTCACCTATCCCGCCCTTCCACCTCAAGGCCCACCCCCATCTCCTATCTACTGACCTCATCCCGCCCCCTTGACCTGTCTGTCCTCCCTGGACTTACATATCCCCTTCCTACATCCCCACCTACACTCACCTTTACTGGATCTATCCCCACCTCTTTGACTTGTCTGTCTCCTCTCCACCTATTCTCTCCTCTATCCATCTTCTAACGCCTCCCCCTCTCCCTCTTTATTTCAGAACACTCTTCCCCTCCCCCATTTCTGATGAAGGGTCTAGGCCCAAAACGTCAAGTTTTCCTGCTCCTATGATGCTTCTTGGACTGCTGTGTTCATCCAGCTCCACATCTTGTTTTCTCTAGATATCAGTCGTCACTGCTCACTTTACCACCAAATCTGGTGTCAACCACAAACATATCAAAAATACCTTATATTAGTCGTTTATATAAATGACAATCAGCAGTGGAAAAAGCACTGATTCTTGTGGAACACTGCTGGCTGCTGTAACAGCCCTCTACCTCAACCTCCTGCTCTATATTTAATGGTGTATCTAATTGGCTCGCTCTCTTTCGATTCAATCTGAGCTAATCTGACAAACCAGTCTACCGTTGCCGCTGACCTTGTTGAGATCTTGCAAACAAAGCCTACATCTCTGTAATAAATATATCTGAATTCGTCTCTCTTCAAAAATCTCAATAGATTTGTGAGACAAGAATTGGCAATGCCAAAATGCATAACAGATGACCCTAATTAGATCTTGCCTTTCCAAATGAATTTCATTCCTATCTCTCAGAAACCGTTCCAACACCATACCCAACATTCACGTTAGGCTCACTGATCCACACGTTCCTGCTGTTTTCCTTGCAGACTTACTGAAATAATGAGACAAAATTTACCAAAGCCCGTTCTTCCAGCACTTCACCCGTGATTGTCAACGGCAATATATATCTGCAATTGCCCTCCTAGCTTCCAGGAAAGTTGCATCAGGCACTTGATTATGTCCCGGAGATTAATCAAGTGTCATCAAGATTTTAAGATACAGAGCATCAACTCTTCTGTAAATTGGACGTTATTCAAGACATCATTACTAATTTGTCTAAATTTCCCAGCTTCCCTATCTTTATGCCAATAAATTCAGACGCGAAATATTCATTTACAGTCGAATCCACCTCCTGTGGTAACACACATAGACATACTGGTTGATCTTCATTGTGCGTTATTCTCTGCCCTATTATTCCTTTGCCCTTAGTATACTTAAAGAACGTCTCTGGATTCGCCTGTCCACCAAAGCTATTTTGTGTCCCCTATTTCACCACTTGATTTCACTATTAAGTACCTCCTACACCCCCCTCTATCGAACATATGCATCCATCTTTTGCTAAACTAGAACATCAGTTTCTGTTGTCATTCAGTGGTCCTTACTCCTGCAAATCTTCACGTTCTTATTAAGAGGAAGATGCTGGCCCTATACACTTTCTCGCTTCTGAAGGCTGAACATTCGCAGGATGTCCATTTCAGAGCAAAGACCGTCCCCAAACAAATTCTGAAAGTTCCTGCCTAATTCCATTAAAATTTGTATTGCCTAAGTTTAACCTTTTAACATGTGAACCAGGCTTGTTCTTTTTTTTTAACTCTGCTCTGCCTCATTTCCTAAAAGGAGTTTGATTTTTTTCTCGTATCTAGTATGACCATCTACACAGTCATCAAGACAGTTTCCTGAACACAGATAACACATTGCCCCCATCCAAGCCCTTAACACTACGGCAGTGAGACTATGTTTGGATAAGTATGACCTCAGACTATTGGAACCCGATTGTTCTTACAGCCGTCTTGAATCTCCCGATGTACTTGTTCCTCAATTTCCCGTTAGTTAATAGAATCATAGCATTCCTGCAATGTGGGCACTAATAGGTATTACCAGTAGGGTAAAAAAAAAAGTCTTCAAAGTTTCATATTGATCAATGGAAAACCATTAGAAGATGATGTGTTCAGGTATCTTCCAGAAGTAATTTTGATCATGACGCATATACTTTAAAGTAGGCTAAGCGACAATTGAGACAAAATGACCTTGTATATTGAGGAATTCATGGCAACTAAATTAAGTGGCAAAAACGAGAATGTTAAATCAAACTATAAGAAGTCAAAGTGCAATTCATTCAATTTCAATTAAGCTTGACTTTGAAAACTGTTGTGTCTCGTTTGGAAATGTAAGAGTGCATTTCAAAATGAGTACTTTATCCTGTAGCTTTTGCAAGTGCCCAAGAAGGTAAGAAAAAAAAAATCTGTTCTCTGAGTTCGATCTTCTGAGTGCGCTGTAGAACCTTTCCTGGAATTTATCTCATGATGTGCTTACTTTTCAAGAAAAATGTGTGTGATATGGTTCATATTGTATAGATGAATCCTAAGACATTTGTTCTTCCTGTTTTTTATTCCAAAGGAAAGTTACTGCTGTATTTTCGGGGACTAAGAAGGATTCATCTGTAGATGCACGGATTACAGGAAAGAAAGATATACGATTAATTTTAAATAGACAGATGAAATAGATGTGCAGGGAAGTTTGGAGGAAACGAATATCCAGTTTTCAAGATAGTAGAGGTTGGTTAATTTAACATTCGATGGAAAGAAATAACGACAAACCACAAATATGTCTGAAAACATTTGCAATGTTTGGAAAAATAAAACGACTTAAAAATCTTGAAGTGCTAACACAAAACTTGCGTATTGCTGAAACAAACACGTTTTCTCTTCACATTTTATACCTCAGGGCCTTTCTCTACAGTGTATCGTCATGGAATAAAGCAAAATAACGTCTGCAAGATAACAATTATTCGATTGGCAAATAGGGTCAAATTGCTGGAGACCTCTCCTTAGATAATTCACTCATTAAGTTGCATTTATGTCTTATCTTATGTTGACTGTACCATAAGGCTATTAATTAGATGTTAAATAAAATAGTTTCACACTGCTTGGTCAATGCATTGCCTGTCTTCCGAAACAAACGTAATTAAGTGGTAATTTTAATTATGCAGAGATGGTTCAATGCATACAGGGAAGAAATTGATGCATAAAACGTCATAAATGACGTACCAAAAACTCAATGGACAACAATTAATGGGGAATAACAATCGTAAATGGCATGTCAACAGTCATTTCTAATATTTGCGTGTAGCACTCAGTGTTCCCAAATACACAATTTCATCGAGCGTTGGACTCTCGTTTCTAATTTTGCAAGTGTGGACCCGATGGTTAATACTCGGAAATAGAACACAATGTTTTGCGAAAACCTGGAAAATAACAAACAAAGCATATATATTCAGGGAAATCACAGCATGGTTCTGTGGAGAGTGAATGGAGTGTTCCTGTTCACCCTGGTCTCTGTGACATATATTTTGATGATAACGGGCAAAGAGTCAATCTACATTCAAATCATGAATCTACATTCAGAAACACTGTTTCTGTCTTTGCAAGTATTGACAAACATGCTGATTTTCTCCATCACTTTATTTTGTTTTATGTGTATGGTCAGCACCATGTTCGTTACCAATTGTCAAAGTGATGTGCTTTAGGAGTCAATCTGGCGGTCTTTGTAATATTTGCGGTCGATACACCAGGTAAATTATTGAATTTGACAATCGTTGTCACAATATTCACTTACTCTATAGTCAGAATGTATTTCTGTTTCGATTGCATTAATGTTTAAATGATGAGCCCAATTGTTTCAGTACAGTAGTAAGACAAATCACTTTAACTTTTCATCGACTGGATTAAAAAACAAAAAGAACACTCAGCCTTCATCGATGGCCTGGCATGTATTATCAAATATCTAGAGTTTGCTCACGACGATGTTCATTTTATACATTCTCTACTCCAATGTTTCAGCGTATTAATTCTCCGTTCCAACTAATCTGCGCTCTTGACTAATGCAAGGCATATTTTACATTAGAACTGAAAAGGTACTTCTGTAAAAACATTGACAGGTGTGAACGAATCTCCCACGAAACGTCAGCATTACATCAGTTTTACTGGATGTTTGTTACTTTTGCAGCATTTTGAAGCAGAAACGATAGTTTACATGGATTGACATTCTTGAAATGTAGTTTAGTGTTTATTTCAACGTCAACTGTGCACTCCCAGAATTATTTATTATTCTGAATGAGCAAATTTTAATATTTACAGTACGTGACATGTTCAAAAGTGCTCCTGGTTACTTGTAATATTTCTTATCTGAAAAGAAGCCAATCCGTTCTGTGCAACCATAATTTCCAAGTTTTACACATAAGAAAATATCGTGAGCATACTACAACGGGAGAGATTAACACTCGTGACATCATGTGCATTAAAGGGGAAATGTCGATTGGAGCTATTGATTAGTGAGCATGATCAACTGAGAATACTTAATCATTATAATATAAACACTTTGTGAATTTTAATTAACACATTAACTCAAATCGCAAACCAATCTGTAAAAATAGATAAAAATTGAGAGAACTACAGATGCTGTGAATCATGAAGAAAAACAAAGATGCTGGAAAAGCTCCGCAGTTCTAGCGGCATCTGTGAAGAAAATAAAACATAGTTAACCTTTTGGGTTTTGTGACCATTACTCAGAGTTGATGATAGATGGGAAAACGTCAGTTTCTATGCAGAAAAAAGGGCGGAAATGGCGTGGAGAGTAAACAACAGAACAGAACCTAAAAAAAAAGCAGATATAGGAGAGATAAATGGTTGATAACGATTATACTGGGAGAGTGAATAGTTGTTATTTGGGACTATTAGAGACTAACAACAGGTGGTGTGTGATAGCTGGTTGTGTGGGAATAAGGCTTGGTGTGTGGGGTAGGGGGTTGGGACATGGGATAGTTTAGGAACTAAATTTATTGTACTCAATATTGCGCCCAAAAAGCTGTAGGGTCCCCAATCAGAAAATGAGGTGTTGTACTTCCAGCTTGCCCTGTGGTTCGATGGAACACTCCAGCAACCCAGGGACACATGTGTTGGCCAGGGAACAGGGTAGTGTATTACAGTGGCAGGCAACAGGTAGTTCAGGGTCCTTTTTTGCGAGCAGAATAGAGATTGTCTGCGATGCGCTCACGTAGTTTATGCTTCCATTCTCCAGTGCAGAAGAGACCATATTGAGCAGCTAATACAAGAGAATATATTTTGGGAAATGCAGGTTAAGTTTTGCTTCACCTGAAAGGTATGCTTGGGCCCGTGTATACTGGAGAAGAAGGAGTTAATTGGGCAGATGTTGCAACTTTGCCGGTTCTTCGGGTAGGTGCCGTGGGGCTGTGGGGGTATGCTGAGGGTGAAGGCAGTGTGAACCAGGCTGTCCCAGTGGGAATGACCACTACGAAACGCGGAAAAGGCAGGAGAGGGGAATATGTGTCTGGTGGTGGTACCTTGCTGGACGTGGTGGAAATGTCGTCTGGATATGGATGCTGGTGGGAGGTAGTTAAGGACAAGGGTAACGCTATCGCTGTTGCAGAAGGGAAGAGAACAAGTGAGGGCAGAAGTGCGGGAGATGGGTCAGACCCTGTTGAGGACTCTGTCAAACACGGAGCTGGGGAATCCTCAGTTGAGATAGAAGTTGGACATTCTGAAGGCTCCTTTGTCGAAGTTGGCCTCATCTGAACATGTACGACAGAGACGGAAGAACTGAGAGAATGGGATGAAGTCTTTACAGGAAGTGGGGTATGAGAATGTGCAGTTCAGGTAGCTGTGGGAGTCAGTGGGCTTGTAGTGGATAGAAGTGACCAGTCTTTCCCTGGAAATGGAAATGGTGTCAAGGAAGGGAAGCGAGGAGTCAGAGATAGTTCAGGTGACACAACAAATCTAGAAATAACGAGTGAGTTATACATAACAGCTTCAACTACCAAAAAAAAAAAACTAGGTGAGCTTGATTCCAAACATGCAAACTCTTCCTGCCCAATTGACAAACAACTGTTTAGTCACTTTCCATAAAGCCGTCAGCTTGCCACCAAATTTATAACAGCTCTCTTCAAGAGAAATGAGATGGAAAACTCCCTCTACAGCCGCATCTCAAAAACGAAACGTAAGTATACAAAGATTGCATGAAGCTGAAGCATGCAAACGTTGAATACTACAGTCCACGGTATTCCATTTCTTTTGCACCCAATCACTTTCACATTTCTTCATCACAGTCATGACAAAATGGTACCAATTACGATCTGTTATCCTGCCACATGTTTAATTTTCAAATTGAATGTCTGTAATAATAAACTCTAAGCAATCACGTATTTTTTATCATTGAATTCCAAAAAAATTGAGAAGGATAGTGCTCAGTATATGCAATTGTCTCAGAATCATTAATAAAAGCATTAATGTTGAAATGCCGTAAAGCCAAAACTGAACTCAAGTTCTCTTTCTCAATGACGTGATATTGCTTTTCATAAAAATAATTCATTATTTTTCAATCTTCTCTTTGTCTACTGATATGAGTAACACAACTAAAAATCAGGTCGTTCACATTGATAATACCTTTAATCCCTTTGTGTAACTAGCTGTGTCCAACAGTGGTCAGCACAGGTTTAGGACTGTGACATGTGTTTTGCCAATCCTCCATACAATCAAATTACCTGTACTTTTTCCACAGGTCAATTTATGTAGTATCCACACTGCCAAAATTTGGTATAAACTTCTGTCAAACTTAAAAACAATACTAAATCCTAGGAATCATTGTACTTCCCTGGTTGGTGGCAGCATTCGAAACTCCACAATAACCGTTGTTTTGTCATTGCCTAGGTCCATCTGTCCATGTCTATTGCTGCAACCAAAGAACATTACTTTTGATTAAGCAAACTCAATTAGCTAGATTTATAAGTAAGTGCACCTCCTTGTGTCGATAGAATAATTCTACAAGATGTTTCAAACACGTGTTCGATTTGTGACAGAAAAAAAATCACCAGGGTGTCTATGCACAATGCAGCATTAAATAATACTGAAATTACCCTTTTGATTACTGTTTGAAATTTTCCTGGACCATGCTTCATATGAAACTGCATGAATTTAAATTGGTAATGTCGTTAGATGTCAAGAAAGCCAACATTTATTAATCTCTTTGGATGCAGTTACCTTCAAGTGTCCTCTGAGAAGTTTCAAATTTGACCTTGTCCGCCTTTCTCAATTCAGTTTTCCAAATGTAGAATAGTATATTAAACGGATTTCCTAACTCAATTGACACTGTGGTAGTGCAGACACAATTATTTTGTACTAATCGGGTTCAATGCGATTTCAATGGTGAGCTCCATTTGTTGCAAATCACAACAAATATATTGTGTCTGAGCAGGCTTTCAAAGTATTTTCAGCCTGTACCTATTTTAGCAGATTAAGCCTAAAAGGGTTTTATTTATTAAGGACAGCATTTCTAACATCAGTTTAAGACTTCATTGATTATACACACATACCTGCCCATATCATTATAATGACTCTATCAGGGTCATTTCAACTTTCATCTTGAAGGTAACTACAGAATTCGTCTTAATTTTTGAGAACTATTTCGTTGTCCAATTTAATTTAAGGAATGTAAAATGCATAACGATCAGTATTTAATTCATCCTTCGGAGTTATAACTGCTAAAATATAATCCATTTGTTTACCTTTGCATCATATAAGCATATTCTCATAACACAGTCTGTGATTTATTTCTTCTGTCTGGCGCTATTATAAAATGATTGAGCTCACACAATTTCTCTTTCGTTTCATAAGGCCAACTGAATCTTGCTTTCATACGTTTAGCTGCCACTAATTGAAACGGAAATATTAATGTGACGACCAAATTCTAAGCTCGAGAATTCCAAGAGAAAGCGATAACGCAGTTTGGAGATGGAGGAACACAGAAGGACAGGCAGCATAAGAGGAGAAAGGAATTTGGCTTTTCAGTTCACAAACAATTCGTGTCCTGACACGAAACGTCAACTTCCCTGCTCCTCTGATGCTGGGCTCCATACTGGGCTATCTCTGACTCCGGCATCTGCAGTTCTTACTGTCTCTGAATGGTAAGAGAAAGATAAGTTCTGAGGGGAAAATGATGGCGAGGTGACTTTATGTGAGAGACACAAAGTGAAAGCTGCGTGGGTACTGAAATTAATGGACAAACTTACTTCTTTATAAAATAGGTAAGGAAGATAAAAGCTTGTAATTCAAATACAAGAGAGGCCAGCAGACGCTGGTTCATGCAAATAGTGAAGCGCCAGTTGCGCAGCAGCTTCAGGAAAAGCTGGGTATCAGACATATACGCCTTTCTGAATAGAAGTCAATACCTCTCGTCAAATATGCACGTATCATGGCATGTGTTTCGGCAACGAAATCAAAAACATGTCTATTTAGTGAAATAAGGCCTTCTTCGGATAACAGTGAACTCTGCTCCACATTTTAATGTCAACAATCAATCATGAGTACTTCGATAGAACAGAATTAACCAAAAGCATTTTAAATGACGTTGGTTGAATTAATAATTGCATGAGCCTTTCAGGATTATGACAATAATTTGAATAACAAGTTATCTTTCCAAGCAGTTGATTTTAAGTGTCATTTTGGAATAGAAGTTGACATAGACACAAATGTCTAATGTTTGTTCAGTTCATGTATATCAAATGTACAAATAAGTATAACTTGATGAGGCAAGAATTTGTTCCATGCCAATAATTATGAGTTATTAAATTGAAACACAACATGCCAAATTGAAGAAATATGGAGGGTGGCACCGTGGTTCAGTTGTCAGCATTACTGATGTTTCCACCGTCTGGCAACCAACTGTGTGGAGTTTGCACGTTCTTCCCAAGTCTGCTTGGGTTTCCAGCCGGTGATCTGGTTTACTCCCACAGTCCAAACATGTGAAAGCTAAGTGTAATGGCTGTTCCAACCGGTCCATGGAGTTCACGTGCATATAAGTTAGGTGTGTTAGCCGTGGGAAGTACGGGGGCAATTGTAGGGGGTAGGTCTGGCTGGTATGGTTTTCAGACGTTCTGTGTGGATTTGTTAGGTCGAATGGCCTGTCCTGCATTTTAGGAATTGTATGAACAGGCAAAACAGAAAAAAAATCACAAGGAAATAAGCTTTCCAACAGCAGGAAAAAACAAAAGGCTTAATCTGAGCAGTAAGTTGTCAGTCTACTTAACCTCAATATTCCAGACAGTTGTGGCTGCATGTTATTTGGTTAAAGTAGTGCTCAGGGACGACAAGGAATTAAGAATTATTCAGTTTGCTTTTCTGGAAAAAAAAATATTCGAATTTATGAATGGAGTGTGCCTTTTCACAATGTTGAGATATTTATTTCCTATCCAGAATTTGAAAGCCTATTGTTGGGAGACATGAAGCAATTTTGCTTAAATCCGCATACGATTAGATCTCATCTATCTGTTGCTGATTGAGTTTTTTTTTCTATTCTCAAAGCAGACATGGATTCCATTTGGCACACTGCACATTCGCTTATTTGTCCATCGACCTGGCCTATCGGGAAATTTACACCTGTTGGAACAAAGAAAATGAAGTCGGTGTTAGTAACTTTAGTATGTGTCAAAAGTTCTGATGCCTTCCAAGAAAGGAAAGTGAGAAATGGTACCTCAATGAAATCTTATCGGAATTAAATGCTCACAAACTATTGATTCACATTCAACCATCTGCTCAGATCGCGTTCTTGAAATTAATAATTAATACTTTCAACACGTATGCTGCTTTAAAACTTTATTTTTCAAATGATTCCTTCAATGAAGTGGAGAAATTTTGCCCATGTCATTCGTGAAAAATAAGGATACTATTTAAAATATGTATTACCATTTGGGAGTCATTTCCGCTGGGGTTGTTCAGTTGACTGGATAGTTAGTTAAAATTTTGAAGTGATGCCAAGAGAACAAATTCAATTACAGTACCAGCTAAAGACACCACAAAGGTCCCAAATTCTGAACCTCGCCACTCGTCTGAAAAGTAGCGACTATTGTTTACAATATCATCAGTCGTTACTCTGTTAAAACAGTGTGAAATAACATTCCTGTGGAACCTGTGTACATATATAGTCTGTTGATTTGAAGCTTAAAAGTGCAGGTGCAGAAATGGCGGCGTTGCATGTTTTATTTTCACCCTATTGTTCAAAACAAAAGAGAAGTCATTGATGGAATCTTACTCCAACTGCATTCGAGTTCTTGAATTTGGTATTGCCAAAGGTGAGCATGATTCATAGGTCACATATTTAAAATATGCTTAGGATGTAATGCTTCCCTCAAGTTTGTGTAATTATATGCCACATTGAATCAATGTGTTTTATTTCTTATCCTAATGTGGCACACGAGAAGTCTAACGTCACTTCATTACATTGTTTCCTCTCACGCTCGACACGCTCCAGCTCCCCACTGCAGGATTTTCTTTTAATCTCCATTACTTTTACGCCAAAACGAGTCACCCAATCTGCGTCATCGCACATCGTAGATGACTCTTCTGTGTATGCATACTCAGAGAATGTACGCGGGACCATTGTTGGTAGGTTTATGGAGTCATATGATAGCTTAGGTCTCACCCTGGACATCTGCAAGGTGAAGGCCTTCCATCAAACTGGCTTAGCATTGTGGAGCGAACGCCAAATCATCAATCTCCACAGGGAGGCATTAGAGTAGTTTGACCATTTCCATTACATAGGAGCGTCCTGTCGGCAAAAACAGCTATTAATGAAGAGATGCAGCACCGCCTCCTGTTTGCTAGCACAACCTTCAGCTGGCTGAGGAAAAGGGCTTTCAGGGGTCGGATCCGACACCAAGATCATGTTTTTAAGAGCTGTGTTGGTTTTCCACCCTTCTATAGAGCTTGGAGACCTGGAAGGCCCACAGCAGACATTTCAAGGTGCTGGAATAGTATCACTAACGCTGGCTGTACAATATTCTTTGAATATGCTTAGAATAAAGCCGCAGAGATACCAGCAATCAACCAAATCAACTCCTGCATCAAGGAGGTCGCCAGTCTTAATCGGCTATGATAGCCTGGGTATGTTGTCTGCATGACGGACACGAGACTCCCCAAGCAGTTGCTCCAATACCAGCTTCAAAATGAGAGGTGAATCCCATGGGAAGAGAGGAACACTTCAATGATTTTTTCACGGCCTTACTGGCAAAGTGTGACATTCCCATAAACACTAAGAATAACTGCCCCAAAACTGTCCAAAGTGCAGGAGCAGCATTCGGGAATGTGTCAAGGGCCTCAAGTTCCCTGAGACTTGCCATCATGGGAAAGTTGAAGGAAGATGAAAACGGCTAAAAAGAGCATGCTGCCACACTAATATCCCACCTTCCCGTTCCCACGATCACCTTCTGCCCCAAGTGTAACAGAGCCTGTGGTAGATACATCGATCATTACAGCCGCGTATAGATTCACCTGAGAGTGGAAGAGAGTCAATATTATCGCCCAGGGCCAACGAATGAAAGGAAAAAAATCAAAATAAATGTTATAATGGTATAAATGATCAAGATTTTGCAGAAATGATACGATTGTACATCGCATTCCATAAACTGCAAAAACAAATGAAGAACAGCTGGAATGACATTGAACTATGGTCACCATTTTCGTCACTAATTCCAGGGTATCACACGTAATTTATTATTAAACAGCTCAACACTGCTCTTCCATTACAATCATTCATCCACATTCAGATAGAGTAAGTCATAAATCACCTGATGAGATAAACACAACTTGACATGAATGTATGTGTATCAAAAAGATGGAGTACAAGTTGTTTCCATTTTGTGCCTCAATCACTTTCGACTGAAAAAGATAAAGAAAACAAATTTCCATTGACTGAGGCATTAACACTCTATTTTCTTTTCATCATAAATTTTGAAAACAAAGGTTGACCTTGCTGATACTTAACTTTCGGGTTTCCTTTTGATAATGGAGTCTTTTGTCCGATTATATTTGTGAAGGAAGAATCTGGTGAGCGGAGTTATGATTTAAATCAATATTTCTATGGGCTTCATGGTTTTATTACTTTAGATGCAAGTCTGTGAAGCATTGACATGGTTAGCCCTTATGAATAGTTTGACCTTACAACAATCAAAATATGACACGCCTTTCATTGTGAACATGAAGTAAGTTTTGTTTTGTATCTTTGTTTCTTTTTTGTGCAGAGACTGAGTTGCCTCACAGTTAATATGTTGGAGGCAAGACAGACATACTGACAAACAGAGTCAGGATTATTTTCAAACACCACAACACACAATAGAATTATGTAAACTATGCTTTCTTTACTAAAGTTGTAAATTAAAAGAAAACATAATAAGCACAAATTTCTGGAAAGTGCAATGCATTGGGAAACTTTTGGAGTGAAAAGACATGATAGTAGCGATGGAATTCGGTCTTCATCCATGTTGTGCATGTGCGTGAGAGAGAAAATGAGGTTCAATACACAAAGAAGAAAGAAACGCACTGACAAGGGGCCAAGCATTTAAAGAGAACTATTGACGTGTCTCACTTAAATATATTTTTACATACATTCACAGAGACGGAAGTAGGAACGTGGCAATCAGGCTACAGAGAGATGCCAGAATAACAGATCAATCAGGAGATAAGCAAAATTAGATACACATGTACATTTATTACATGCTAGGCAAACACAACTACACCTGTACGTCTGTTAACAGATAGCAGATATGGAGTTACATATTAACAACATTTTTTTTAATAGATGTTGTAGAATGAGTGAAAATTAGGCACATTGACACATCTGTGCAGCGTGAATGCTATTATGAGAACACTGTAGGTTTGAACACTCTTAAAGAACAGACAAGTCAAAAGTTAAATTTATCCATGTAAAGTCTGTTTAATTTGAGGTCTAATCTCATTGAATTGAGTACTTCTGCTTCCTGACTTCTCACCCACTAATCATGCATGAGAACTTTGGTAAACATGTGAATAGAACAGAATTAATGGTTTCGTCAGAGATATCGAGGAGGAAACGGCATACTTTTACTGAACACTTCAAACACCACTTGACGACATGGAAACTGTCACTGCTACATAGAAACTGCTTCTGCAAAGAAAAGAACAGGTTGTGCCCAAAGGTTTGCATATTGTTGCAAAACACTATTTGATATGATATTGCTTTTTCTTTCATTATTGTCACATGTACCAGGGTGCGTGAAAAGAATTATTTTGCATCCTTCAGACTATCATATCTTACATGAGTACATCAAGATAATAAAACAGAATGCAGAGGAACGTAAAGTCTAGTTCAGGAGAGTTCCATTCATATGCCTGGTATCTCTCCAAGATGGCTCTGGAGTAGGACACTCGAGCCCAGGACTGGTCTACTCAGTCCGATTTTATTTTTCATTTCTTCTCCTTTCTTCTCTCAATTCTTGTTCTTTTTTTTCTTCTCGAACTGACGTTCTGGACAGAGATTGGTTGCAAAGATTGTATTGGAACGACCGGGCCCAGCGCAGACTTTAGTGGATCTAGCATGGACCCAATGTGGACTACGATTACGTCAACTTTCAGCCCAAGCGGGCTGAAGCGTAGAATCCATACAGTTTGAAAACAGGCTCTTTGGCCCAACAAGTCCACATCTAACCTCAGAACACCCCACCCAGCCCATTCCCAAATAACCCACCTAATCTACACATCCCTGAATACTACTGGCAATGTAGCGTGGCCAAACCAACTAGCCTGCACAACTGTCGACTGTGGGAGGAAACCAGAGCACCTGCATGAATCCCACGCAGACGCAGGGAGAACTACAAACTCCACGCAGAGAGTTGCATGAGGATGGAATTGAACCCGGGTCCCTGACACTGTGAGGCAGCAGTGCTCACCACTGAGCCACTGTGATGCCAGTGGTGATGTATGATTCTGGTAAGATAGCAGCAGAGGAGTTTGCAGATCAGTGAACACCAGAACTGTTGATGGCATTGGCAGCTGCTACTTCAGCGGAGGCAACGTCAGTGAGTTTGGCATTGTGGCAAGTGATAGCATCTGACATTGGTTGAGTCCAGTGTTAGTGGTAATGAATTTGTGGCAGAATGGACATCACATTGATGTCAGCAAAGAAGGCTGCATCTATGGTCGGAAATGGCTTCGGGACCAGAGATGTTAGACTTTAGCTGCTGTGCTGAGACAGACCCGAATTAGTAGCCTTAGAGTCGGCTGTGATTGACGAACATTGGAAGGCCTAGAGAGCATTATAGAAACTGTCCACCCCAATGTCGAGCAGAGCACAGGAATGGAGGAATATGAACTCTGATTTTGTTAATACTTAAGTCTCATACAATAATTTCATTTTATATCTAATTATCTTCCATAAGTCGAAATGACAAAAGAGCATGGAGCCATAAGACAATTTTCACTGTGTATATTTTTAAACACAAGTTTAAAACAGCATTCAATTCAATAAAGAGAAAGACACTGTTATTAAATATACGTGTTTTCAGACTTCTACATCTTCTGTCCGATGGACGAATATGAAGGAGAGTATAACAGGGTTTAGTGGGGTTGCTGATTATGTTAGCTTCTTTCCCGAAGCATTAAAAAGTATAGGCCGAATCAAATGAAGGGGGGTTGTTTTTGATGGACTGGACTGTTTTCACAACTCTGCGCATTTTATTGCCGTCTTTGGCAGAGCAATTTCCATACAGATCTCTGATACATCTAAATAAGATGCTTTCTGTGACGCATCAATTAAAAATTGCAAGAGTCGTTGTTGGACATGCTGAATTTCCTGCGCCTTCTGAGGAAGTACAGACATTGGTGACCTTCCTTGACTCATGAATCCCTGTACTTGAGTACCAATCTAATTGTTAATTGTAAATTCTAAATGCTAATGACCTGTTTTTCTTTGTGGCTACCAATTGGTAAACATAAGGATTAAAGTCCTTGACACGTAGTCCTCTGCACACATACTGATGAAATCTGTGACAATAATTGCCTACTCATTTAAGTTGTCCACGAAGTTCTTCAATATACATTAGTCATTTGACTATACGCAGTCAGGTAGAAACTCATTAATTTCCTCAGGTCAGCACGCTACGAATATTCGTGCCAGAGCCTTACACTTAGGGTTTCACAGCCAGGAGAAGAGCACAAAATTATGGCATGTTTTCTCAAAATTTGTTCGCGAGTTGGAATGGTAAGTGCCTTCCATTGTTGTGTCGCAATGACAAAGGATATTTGCTCTCTGGTGTCAAGGAGATGTGTTGATGGTATCTTGGGAAAACACTTTTGAGATGAACCTGGTTCAAATCACCAGCTATGATGAACGACGCTTTGAGGTATTCCACCTCAAGCGGTGGTGGTATGTATTTCTTCGAGGGAGCTTTTCACTTCCGCATGAGGCGTGATGTAAACTGCTATCAGGATAGTGTACATAAACCCTCGTGGAAGGTATTAGGAAAGGAACTTTGCCTTTAGGTATTCTATGCCTGGAAAGAAATAATTCGCCAATGTCGTCACATCTGAGCCACAAGACATGTTGATTAAAAGACAGATGCTTCCGCTCTTTGCCTTGCCTGAGGACACTGCGCAGTCCAACTGTTGGAATGAGAAGCCATTCTGTTGTGAGGCAAAGTCAGATGATGCAAAATTGAGCCATGTCTCTGCAAAACACAGCGTACAATACTTCCTTTTGTTCCCACAATTCATGATTTACCACATTCTCCCAACAAAATGAAATATGGGGAAAATGCAATTACGTAAACGACGAGATGAGGAAAATATATTACAAAACACACTGCTGACACAAGGCGCTGAGCATGTGAATTTGAATGGAATTAGTTTTCTTCCAGGCATTTTGCAATAAAGTTATCTTGCGTTTAAACTATGTAACTTTTCTTTTGCATTCCTGTTGGAAACTGAAGAAAATAAAGTATTACAGAGAAGCATATTGAAAAAAAAACTCCCCAAACAAAACAAATCTGAGTTTGTTTCCACTTCTGTGAGCAAGAAATCAGCATGCAATGTGTTATTTGCATCTACTTGAGTACCTCACTGCTGTGGAGGTCGGGTCTAGTCGGTCAACTGAAGTGCATGCATCAGTCAGTGTTTATGTTTAAATGTACGGAGTTTTCTAGTTGGTATTGATTGCCAGATCTTGAACAGAAATATTATGGAAGAGGGCGCGTTGCCGTCCTCAATGTATAATTGTTGTTTTTCTCCTCTGAACATTTTTGTTTTCCTGATTGACATTAGAATTATGTGAGTATTCAACCACTTATGAAGTTTGATGCCTTGATTTTACGAACAATATCTGCTTGAATTGAATGACAATACTTTATAGATAAAGCTTATTTACCAATTGATATAGTTTGGGTGTTTTTTTTTTGTCTGTTTGTTTATGTTTTGGTGAACTGAAGATCTGAAGAAAGGGAAAGAGGGTGAGAGTTCTTATAATTACCGAAATATGATTCAATACGGAAAATAGTTTCAATGAAAGAAAATGTAACCATAAGAACAGATTGAGTATACCGGAAACACGTGATTAAATATTCTTGTTCACAATCCAAAGTCTGACTTCGATTAAGGACTATTGGCAGTCCTCAAACATGAACTAGGCAAATTTTCATGCATCGGGAGTCAGAAATGCAATTGCTTTATAAAAAGGAACTAATAACGTGTCCAAAATTTTCTTTCTTGATTATGATAATTTTCGACTTTAATGAGAAAAAATTCAATAGCCTATACTTGAAAGAATGCATCTGTTTATAAAGGTGCCCCGAGATTTATTTGTGGTTGCTTGTTTTTCGGACTGAATGTTTAATCACGGTCATTTTTGTTCTCTCTGCAGATCTTGCAAAGGAGAAAGCAGGCGAGTATTATGCATGTTCTGTAAACCATGGCGATGATACGATAGCATGAAGCTTCTTTTTGAATCAAATTTAATTACATTTACTCGACACTGAACGGAAATTGCCACGATATGGTGACACCATATTTGCAGCCAAGACAGATTTACTTCCATAGTTGCTATGGAAGTAAGAGACAACTTTTCTAAGCAACAAAGTGTAGAAAATATCTGACCGCATCCGGGAAACAAGTCGAAGCCATGAAATGAAACTGCTCCATTTCCGTTAATTGGAGCACTGAAAGCCACATGCAACCATATTTATAAGAATAAGTGTAGACATCTTGGTTGTAGAAGACAGCGATAAAATGTGAGGTGTAAGTGAGATGTTATTGGGATAACATCCCATTGATTTCTATACTCTCTATAAATTAATGCTCTTTATCTGCTTACACAGAGGAATGCAGGCATTGCCTTAAAACTTCCTGCTCAACTAGAATTAGGTGTAAAACTTTGTAAATCCTTACCTTCCTACACATAAGTAGAAAAGACACTGCCTTAAGCTTCCTGCCTGAATAGAATTAGGTATAAACTTTGTAAATCTTTATCTTCCTGCACAGGGGTATGTGGAAGCTGTCTCAAATAAGATTAGGCGGCAACGTTTGTAAAGGTGTGAGACTTCTGAAATCCTGTAAAGAATATGACTTCTGTTTCTGTTAAAGGGGCCAGGACACTGACCTTTGTTCAAGCCAGACACTTTGGCAGCTTGAATTTACATTCTGTCACTTCGGCAACTTGAAATCGCCTCCTGCTGTTAGCAGTCGCATTGTGAACAATCGATTCTGTATCCTGCTTTCTTTATGTTTTCGATGTAGTAATTGTTTGTGTTATCATGTCATTGTCCGATGTAGTGATTGTTTCATGTAACATGCCATTGTGAGATATAAAATTGCTTTATGTATTATGCACTCGATTAGGTATAAAAAGTGGGGACTGTCCGCTGCTCGGGGAGAACTGCTCACGAGACTCTACACTCTGTGCCTGGTTGAGTACAGTGATCCTCCACAGCTTGTACTTGCTTTGTAATAAAGGAATTGTGTTTTTCTAAACAGGTCAATGTCTTGTTATTGCATCAAGTCCGTGAGGGTCTCGAAAAACGAACTTAAGTTTTTACACAGAGGAATGGGTACAGCAATCCAAGCCAAAAAAGTTATTCTAAAACGACACTGATGACAGGAGAGAGGGAACAAAGAGAAAGTTCGAAATGTGTGAAATTAGTTTCTTTTGCATGCTAAGAATGGCATAGCAAAGCATCCACATCGATGGTCGATTTTACAACTGTTGATCAGTTTTAAATATTCGACTTAAACAAATGCAGAAGCTGATAAACAGAGTATGCTTCCGTCAGAGTGATACAACGATGTAGCTTTGACGATTGAACAGTATGCCTACATTTGAATTTTTTTTTTGGAAGGCGCGAATTCCTGAACGATATGATTCAAATTGTGAAATCGATCCGACGGTTAAATCAATACTGCTAGTCACTTGCAAATATTGTACATTTAGTGTGAAATGAGTTGAGCCTATTTAAAATGCCTGCTTTCAATGATAATTTACAAAGGCGTAAAAGCAATAGTACATAAAAAAGATTAAGATCAGGGGACTTAAAGGTAGTAAACCTATCATGGAGCAAGTATTAACGTTGTGGAAACAGTCGAAAACTGAGTATTTGTTACTGTTGAGAGGCGAGATGTGAAAGCTCCCCCCATCTAAAAATGGCAAGGGAATATCCCATCTCAAAGGAAGGAAATATTTATTAAAAGCAATCATCAACGGGCACGAGCCTGTAGGTGGATAGAGGTAACAGTATCCTATCGTTTAGGAAGATAACATAACACGTACTGCTGTCATGGATATACGGAAATGGCGAAGCTTGGATTTTTTCATATACATTTCCAAATGTAACAAAATTAATAAAAATATCTGCTACTTATCAAATTTATTATTGTAATTCTGTTTTGCCATCGCTGACCTTAATTAACTGAACATACTAATAATACCTTGTAGAAAAAGACATTTTTTTTTTCTCTACAATGACTCACAGATCTGAAGATTTTCAAAGAAGGTGAGTATTTGACCAAGACATGTGGGCGCTTAAAATACTACAGGCGTGTTGTCAGCATGTCATAGTAACCAAAACAAGACTTCAGATATAAGTAGTTTGTCATTAATAAAATGATGTTTTCAGTATACGTTCCCAACTCCTAAAACAGACATTATGATGCATTGAGTGACGAAGGCTCCCTCTTTCATGTACAAAAGTACTAGAAACGAATTCTACTAAGCAATAAAGATAATTTCATGGTAGAATTCTTAGAATCATAAAGAACAAGAAATCAGTCCTGCATTCTTAGAATCAGAACATGTAATAAGAAGACAGAACAATTGTATGGATTCATCTGCTGACACGATATCGAATATTGTTTCACAATTTCAATTGTGACTTGTGATTTTCTTTGTTTTCGCGACTTCAATATAAAGTATTTTTTAAAGCATACACTGTTTGCCATGCAGTTTTTACAAAAGAGCAAGCAGATAAGGGAAACATAGTATTAACAAGAAGATAACTAGAACTGCAGATGCTGCAGTCAAGATAACACAGAGTGGAACTGGAGGAACACAGCAGTCCAGGCAGAATCAGAGGATCTGGAAATGTAACGTTTCGGGTCAGGACCCAATTCTGAGGAAGAGTCCCGAACGAAACTTTCCTGCTCCTCTGATTCTGCCTGTCCTGCGGGGTTCCTCCAGCTCCACACTCTATTTTCTCTGCATAGCATTAAAAATCTACTTATGATAAGTTTGATTTTCACAGATAGAACAGAATTCCGTACGTTTTGATCACAAAACTACTTTTTTTTATGGAAATGACGTTGCATTCAGAGTTAAAATGACAGAGAAAAAAGAAAGTTCATGGAAAACATTGACGTCATATTGTTATCAATCCAGAAGACCAAAAGATCATCTGGGTCCATCAATCTGAACAAAAGCATTCTGAAGGAATTCAGGAGCAGCCAAACGGCGATACTTAAATAAGAGAAACTTACAATCAGCTAGTTTTAATTGGCATGGACACAGAAATACAGAACGTCCACATGATTACCATGATGGAAAGTATGATAATGACAATGATGTTTGCATTCAGTAGATGCTGGTGATGAGGTATGATTGAAGCCAGGCTGAGTATTACTGAAAATGGTATGCAAAGAAGGGATGACTGCACTTATCAAGTCAAATGAAATGCAAGGATTTTGACTTGCATAGCAAACGTAAATGTGTTCATGAAAAGCCTAGTGGGGTCATATCGAGTTCAAAAAATCGAATTAGACATTGGAGCAGAACGTCATGTGTATGAAATAAATAGATGTTTAGGGGTTCAAGTACATAATTCACTGAAACTTGGGTCACAGTTAGACAGGATGTTTAAGAAGGCATTTGACACGCTTGTCTTCATTCTTCAGACATTTGAATACAGGAGTTGCGGCATCATGTTTAGATTTTAGAGGATGTAGGTGATTTCTCTTCTGGATTTGTTTTGTGCAGGTCTAGTCTCACTATTATATGTAGGGTCGTATTTAACTCAAGAAGGTTCAGAAAAGTTTTACGAGGATACTGCTAGAATGGAGGGCTTGAATAGCTTGTTTAGGCTGGGACCATTTTCACAAAAACAGAGGAATTGGAGTGTGATTTGATAGAAGTTTATGAAATCAAGAGGGGCATAGGTAAGGTGAACAGCGTTAACGTGAACAACAAGGCATTTTCCCTAGAGTGGTGGATTTGAAGACGGGGGCGTATTGTTAAGATCAAAAGAGAAAGATTTAAAAACGACACGAGGGATAGCTTTTATTTGGGAAAACCAGCGATAGTGATGTGTGCAGGTACAATTATGAAATTTAAGACATATTTGGAAAAGCACATTAATAGGAAATGTTTGGAGGGATACGGACCAAACTGAGGCAAGCAGAACGACTTTAGTTTGGGAACGTGGTCACAATGGACTGGTGAGATGGATGGATCTCTTTCCATGCTGTTTGACTCGATGATTCTATGTTTTTACTCATAGCTGAACATGAATTACGAAGCAAACCAACTGTTATTGAATTCCATCTGGTAGAACTCAATCAAATTTCAGAAGAGGCTTTATGGGATGAGCTGTCTCCACTGAAAATGTGAGAAGGCCTTGGCATTGGATATGTTTTATGCAAGCATTTTGAGAATGCATACAACAAGTTTACAGTTCTCCTTACAATCAGACACACAGCGCCAGAGATCTATATGACAGCAGACTTCGGACTTTGTTTAAGTAAAAATGTTCATTTATACGAAGCAGGTGCGCTTTATATTCACCCGTTTAATTTAAGACTTTGGTGTGATTTACAAAGAAAAAAAAAATAATGCAGTCAAAACGAAATTGTTTTGTAAAATAAGCATATATTTTAAACTCCCCGTGGGCCTCATTCGTGAAGATCGAAGATAATGCTTAAGTAGAACACTCGAGATTGTTGGAATGTTAAATAATTGCCGATTGAACAGGGCAATGTGGCTAAAGTTGTCTATGTGGTCTCCCAGGAGATACTTGCTATAACACAGCGCAAGATAGTAACGAGCAAAATTACTGATGAATTCATAATATACAGTTACTTTAACTGGTACAATGTAAGCTGAGGCTGTTCGGTCGTTTGGAGTGGATATTCCAACAGGGTCAGTGGTGGACCCATAATTCCAGATATTTTGCATTATACAGGCACATCACATCATTACAGTGCAATTGCAAAATATGAAGGGAATAGTTTTAAAAATTAATATCCATATCGAGGCTGAAGAGGTAGCAAACGAAGTGCAACACTGACAAAGGCTAAGCAATATGTGTTGGCAGTAGAACACGAAGAGATAATATAAAGTATGGTTCAGGCCTGTAACCGAGATAAGCGAGAAAAACGAGCTGGTTGTATATGTGTGTAGCTCATTTTGAAAGACAGTCCTGATTGGAAGTGAAATAGGAACGAATGCGGAATGCTACAGTTTGTGTACTGAGACATGTGCTGTAATGTCACAAAAGATATTTAACATATATTAGACCGTGTCATACATCCAGGTGAATTGTTTCTGGTCAAAAGCATCGTGCTTTTCCAAGGAACTAAAAATAAGGGCACCAAGTTACGGATCAAATTGTGACGTTTGGCCCGATCATTCGATAGGGCAATGCCTGAACTGCTTGTTTTCTGAATTTCATATCAATGATATAGTCCTGATAACCTTTGACTCTCTTGTAAACAAGCATCTGTATCTTTGCGATATTCGGCGAACACGCATCCATCACGTTCCAATAAAGTCATTTTAAACTCCCTCGAGACATTGAAAAAATAAAGTCCCACATTTCTAGCTTAAAACGATGAAACCCACATGAAAACCTCATTTTCCCGCTTTGGCCTTATTCTTCAGAAAGTTTTCTTTTTTTAAAGTCCATCACATAAAGAACATTCTGACTTTCAGTTAAAATGCCATTTTCTCCCATAAACGCGAATTAAGTCATCTTAGCGTGTCTAAAACGTTAATTTATAATGCAAGATGTTAATTTCATATATCGATGCACTGATGAGGTCATATGCAAAGTAATTATTGTGACCGCCTATAATTTTGCAAGTGAACAATGATTCAGAGGTGAAGCTGAGGGCTACATGGGGTCTTGGTCCAACAATGTTGGGAGCATTCTGGAAAAGTGGGTTGAGCAGAGTCAGGAGAGCGTCTTGTTTTTGGGTTCCATGAGATGCATTTACGGTGTCCAGTTCACGTGAATACGGAGGAGTAATTTCTGTTAATGCAACATAGGAATTGGGTGCAGGCTGGGAAAAGGATGAACATTATTTTGGATTGGGTAAAGCGGGAAACCTGTTCTTGAGTGCAAAGTATCCTCGGCTTTGACTATTATATCAGTTCCTGCGTTAGTGCACTGTTATCGTACTGGTGACAAAGGAGGAGAGACAAATCTTGTTACAGAGAATGTATTTGTAAGTCAAGTGCATACTGTGACTTCTGGATGTTATAGACAAATACTTTCTTCAGGATAGTGACTGCTTAATTTGACAGTAGAAGAAGCAACAATTGACTCATGGAGCCTTGTCTTGTACACGATATACAGTGAGAGTTTTAAATCTTGTGGCAGTATGGCAAGAGTCTGCTGTTCAAAAGTTATCGAATCGTGGCTATAGAGTAAATGCCGATTAGGCTGGAATGCATTTCAGCCTGGTGTTTTGACGGAATTTAGGTTAACAAGGTCGAGCAGTAATCAGCGGCTAAGATTAAGATATTTAACAGACAACATGTTTATAAAGACGTGTTTACATCCCTGCGGTGTAATACTCCAAATGGCATGGAATTAAATAGAGGTTTCTTTAAAGACTTCTGATCTAGGTGTTTTGTTGTCAGAATCTTCAGTTTCCTGAGACGTTAACCCACAGTCTGCCACATTTTACTTTCTGCAAGGACTTCATGCATAGCGCGCAGCAATTCTTGAGGGGAAAAGTGCTTTCAGGCCATCATGGGATATCATCTCAAACTGTGGGCATAAATTGATGGCGAATGAGAGGAGGGGAGATGACGTAAGTGAAACGTAATTGTCAGAAAGCACAGAGAATAGTTGTCAGACTGAGAATGTTGAAAAGCTTACAGTGAAGTTGAGGCGTTAAGGGATGTGTTTTGTTCTCGTTTCTTTCAAGATAGCCTGTCGAAAAGACACTGAGTAGTCTATCAGAAGTTAAACAATATGTCAGGTTTTAATTCAATTGCAACACTAAAAGCAGCTTGGTTAAGTATGCTTAAACTCTGAAAGATCCATGATTTTTAGTTAACTTTCACCTGCACAGTTGGAAGGCAGTGGACATATCCTGGCTTCTACACATCTACTCTCATGATTGTCTTTTGAATCCCATCATGCCTGCATTGGATAACTGCATGTGAGTTAATCCGATTTCTTAATCTGCCTTTTGCCGAGGATATGTTTGTGGGACGTTGTTATGAAGGCCCAAATAATTACGAATCGTTATTACACATTTTATTCTGTGAAGTTTTCCAACAGATTTAAGTTATTCCCAGTTCTTCTCACGTTAATATATTTTAATTAGAGTGTTTAAATAAGTTGTGTTTTGCTTACCGTTCAGTGGTTTGATTAATCAAATTGAAATTGAAAAAGACCCTGAAATTTACTTTTACGATAAGAAAGAAAATGATGTAAGATATCCTCTGAACATACTTGAGGGGGTATGGTCTATTCCATGGCAAATTTGGGGCTCTTGTTGAGATCCAATATTCTAATTCCATCTTGGATTTAAGATTATTAGTCTCAAATGCAAAAGTCTTTGGGAACTGTTAGTGTCTTCTACTTCCAGTGTTGAATTCAACTAATTTTAGCATGGTGTGCCTTGTTCAAAAATGCATCTTTCAGGGACTAAGAGCTTCCTCAGGGGGGAAGATGCCATTTCGTGAGTTTTACATGAAGTGAACAAGATAAAACTTTTGGAATTGGTGGGAAAGCTGAAGTTGGACTTTTCTTTGTCCCTGAGAAAAGGGGAAGTACCTGTGGCAATAGAGTCGCATTTACAAATGCCAGGAATGCCATTGCAATATTTGGAAAACGCTAAAAGTCCAAGTGCAAATGAAACAGTTTGAATTATAAACAAAATAATGGAAGGAATAGACCGAGCTGAGGAAAACAATAAAAGCAAGGAATAACCATAATAGTTGAAAGGGAGAAAGAGAGAGAAGAAACGCAAAAAGAGAGAGTTTGATCTTCAGAAGTTTGCACTTATAGAAGAATGTCGAGTTAGATGGTGGAGGTAAAGAAGAAAAGAAGGAGTAATGAATAGGGTACCGACGGAGAGTAAAACCTTCGTAGTCCAACACCCTGTGGGAGTCTGCATAAATGTGTCCAAGAGCTTTTAATTTCGAAAATAAGGATGTTGAAAACTCTTTTCACTTTAGTTCAAGAAATGACTGAAAAAAAAACAAATACCTGTTGACTGTGTGGGTGTTGTTGATTCAAACAAAGTTGGTAGGCAAAGTAATGAGGCATTTGCATGATGATCAGAGGAGTTATCTAGTGTGTGTGAGGAAGTGAAAAAGGCTATCAAACGTGTGTACAAGCCAGTGCCAGAAGCCTACAAAAAGCTTTTTAGCAATCTAAGGATGCATGCTGTTCAAACGGACATTGAGTTTGAAAGGGTCAAACTAAATAATTTTCATAAGTGGAAAAGTATATTCAAAAATAGTAAACATATGGCGCTAATATGTGATTAGTTGAAACGCCAGTGAAAATTCAGGTGTCACACGAAGCATATTCTGGAATTTTTCCTGACCAGGTAATGACAAGTTCACAAAGCCGCACATTGAACCAGGAGGAAAACGTCAAAGAATAAAGATAAGGAAGTTGAAGATTATTTGACAGAGATTATGTCTGACCAAATTATTAAACAGAAAGAAGAACAGACGGTAGAAAAAGTGAATATTTTTAGTTCAGAGTGAGTTGGTGAATTACAACAGCAAGAGGAAAAAACTATCAGCTTTACAAAAACATACACAGAAGATTAAGCTGAGTTTATCCCAGAATGTTGTAAACTTAAATATGATGTCTTGATGAGGAAATAGAAAGCATCACGCATTCAGGCGATTGAAAAATGAACAGGAGATCATCAAGGCATATTACCAATGGGTTATAGGAAAAGTTTTTGACCGTAGCAAATGAATTACCAGTATTATCTCATTGGAAGCAAGGACAACTCAGTCCTAAATAAGAAAACTTTTTTTATTCCTTTGGCTTTGGCCTAGACTTCGTTCGGGGGAGTGACTGAATTCTGCCTAGCATGTAATATCTGTCAGGCAATTGGAAAATCTCTAGCCGGGATGAAATAAGCCCTATTAATTTTCATTCCCGCATTCGAAAACTGTTACAAGGGTATTAATTGAATGTGTTGGAAACCTAGGTAAAATGAAATGTGGGAATCAGAATTTGCTGGTCATAATTGATATGCCGACTGGACTTGCAGCTGTCATTCCATACTGCAGTATCACATCTGAATAGACTGTAAAAATGGTGCTTTTTTCACAAGACACGCACTAAACACAACTGCACTGTCCTTATGGAGATGAGATTCCATCTTCACACTGAGAATAACCTCCATCACTTTGTGTGGCACTATCATCGTACTAAATGGGACACAATTCGAGCAGGTCCAACAACTTAAGACTGGGCTTCCTTCAAGCACTACCTGCCATCAACAGCAACGGGATTGTACTCCAGCACAATCTACAATCTCAAGGCTTGGCATATCTCCAACTCAACCATTAATATTCAGCCATGGGATCAATTCTGGCTCAATGAAGACTGCCAGAAGACTTACCAGGAGTACTGTAAGGCTAAATGAAGATAACTTGTCAACTTGTGGAAACCAGCAGACAGGACGACATGCATGTCAGACAGCATTAGCAGCAAGAGATAGACAGTGCTAAGTGATAGCAAAAGTAATGGGTCAGACTTAAGCACTGCTGTTCTGCCACATCTATTGGTGAGTAATGGTGGACGATTAAGCAACTCATTCTCAATGATGAAATATCCCAGAACATTGATACCAAGGATAAGGCTGTTGTCATCTTCAGCCAGAAGTGCCGAGTGGAAGATCCATCTCAGCCTCCTCCAGTGGAAGCAGGATTACAGATACCAGTCTTCAGACAATTCGATTCACTCTACTTGATATCTAAAAACGGTTGGAGGCACTGGATCCTGCATAGGCTGTGGGCCATGACAATGTTCCGGAAAGAGTACTGAAGTCTTGTGCTCCTGAACTTGCCTTTCCCCTAGCCAAGTGGTTCCAGTCCAAGCACAGCACTGGCATCTACCTGGAAATGTGGAACTCTTTCCAAGTATCGCTAGTACATTTTAAAAAAAAGGACAGATCGAACTCGTGCAATTACTGCCCAATCGACTGTTAACCATCAGTAACGTGATGGAATATGTCACTATCACTGTTATAAAGCAGTACTTGCTCAGCCATAACCTGCTCAGTGACCCACAGGTTAGGTTTCACCAGGTGCACTCAGCTCCGGATCTCATTACAGTCTTGTTTCAAACATGGAAAATAGAGCTTAAATCCGGAGGTGAGTTGAGAGTGACAACCCTTGACATCAAGGCTGTATACTACCAAACATATCATCAAGAAGCTTTAGCCAAACTGGAGTCAATGGGAACCGGGGGACAATCTCTCTGTTGACATTCGTCCATGCCAAATAGGAGGATGGCCGTGGTTGTTGGAGGCCAGTCATCTCAGCTCCAGGAAATCCCTGTAGGAGTGCCTTAGGGTAAAGTACTCGGCCCAACAATCTTCAGCTGCTTCATCAATTACCTTTCCACCATAATATAACAAAGGAGGGATGTTTGTCAATGGTTGCACAGTATTGAGCACCATACACGACTCCTCAGATACTAAAGCAGCTCGTTTTAAAATGCAACAAGATCTAGACAATACTCATGCATTGACAGACAAGTGGCAAGTGACATTTGCGTCACATAAATGCCGTGTTATGCCGATCATCAGTAAGGGACAAACTAACCACTGCTCCTTGATATTTGATGGTATTAGCATCACTAATCCCCCACAATCAACATCCTGCGCGTTAACATTGACCAGAAACTCAATTAGACTCCCTATAAACACAATGGCCTGAAGGGTATGTCAGAGGCCACGAATATTGTCGAAACTAACTCCACTCCTGACTTCTCAAAGCCCCTGTATCATTTACAGGGCACAAGTCAGGATTGTGGTGGATGCTCTAACAACACTCATGAGGCTCGATGCCATCCTGGAGAAAAAAAAAACACTTGAATGGCACGAGATCAAATGGAAACCATTTCTTCCACCATCAAAGCTGAGTACCAACAACGCATCTTATCTAAAAGATACAATGCAGAAATTTACCAAAGATCTTGAGACAGCACCTTACAAACCTAGTTTCACTTCTGGCTAGATGGGAAATGGCAACAGATATATGACAGGACCATCAAATTCAATTCCTCTTTAATCTACTCACCATTCCGATTTGGAAGTATAACGTTGTTATTTCACTGCCCCGAGTTCAAAATCCTAGTTTGCCTCCATAATTATTGTCGTTAATTTTCATTTACGTTTAACAGCATTCTACTAGACTGTAAAACATATCTAAACATTTGACTTTTCACCCTTTTGTCGCAACAGCATGAATATTTTCGAACAGTTTCAACTTTAATATGACTTCTCAGTCGAACTTTCGTCCAAGTAGCTTTGATTTGAGTACGTAAAAAATTGTATATCAAGAGACGTTCATTTTGTCCTTTAAGGAACCATATGTTTCTCAATTCATTACTCGCACCTTCAAAGTTCAGTGTTTGAAATGTTTAATATGATAGTTTTTTTTCCTGGGAAAATCACTGAAAGATGGAAACTACAAAGCAATCTTATCAGGAATCATTTTATAATGCAGAATCTTTAACAATGACATCATATAAGCCTATTATTTTGAACTTCATGATGTGGAATTTTATATAATTACATTGTTCACTGATCCCACAACGAATTTCCCAAAGGTGGTTTCACTAGAAGAACTATAAATTAAACATTTCAGAGCTCACTAGATGCTTTAACATTCCAAGCCTAGTCAAATTTTAAGCATACAATTGTTATCACATTCTCTTTGTCACAAGGTGCACATACTTTTTTCTTAAGAAAATAATCGGTGCTTCATTATATTTTTCGAAGAAGCCACATGAACTATTCTCAACCGTGTTTTCTGTCTCTTCCTATTTTTAATGCAAATTGTTTCTTGCTACTCATGATAAACTGAGGCCAGATACCCAATTAATAGTGTGTTTGTGTCGACAGTACTGTAAGGTATATCCTTGAACTTTGGGTTACACATTTTTCCACAAAATACATGCAATCCTGCCTTATTTATTTACGACTATTGATCACCTTGTCCCTATTTCCAGTAGCTATTATCAGATCTATATAAACTATCACATTTTTCGCTCATAATTCATCATCTTTTTTGCCAATGCCTTGCTCATGAAGGAGATTTTTTGTTCATGTATGTATGACTTTAATTGCTGTTATTACGTTGCTAACAGAAGCACTTTTTTGGACTTTTCTGTCCTGCCGTGCGCCTCCTTGTAATACTCGTTGATACATCAACACATTTTGCCGCCTTAGACTCAGTTAACACCAGAAAATTCAACTCCTACTCGATGCCAATTTTCCCCATTATTTTAAAGGAAATACCAACTATTAATTAAAAGGTTTTTAGGACATTGTTTCCAATTGTAATTAGTAGTTGTATTGGACTATGAAAAATGAAAACAGTTTCTCCCAGACAATGAGACAACATACAAGGAATTTAAGCCTGAATCATTCCCTCATTACATCTGGTTGTTCAAAAACAAAAACACATTTCCTATCGGACGTTTAAATCAAGACCACATAAACAAAATGTCTCTTTACTGAGTTCATCATTTGCATTTGCTTTGAATAAAACAAATCCAAGTCGTGGGAGATTTCGAGAGGTTGTTGTCTTATGTCTGAAATGAATCAATATTGTAAATAAGCTCATTTCAGGAATATATAAATTGAAGGGAAGGGTAATAGTGTCTGTCAAAATCAGACTATGTTGCTTGTGTCCTTTTCTTTATCTGAACTCTGCTTTGTCAAAAATTAAAAAAAATGAATACCATGCAATGAATATAACAAATACTAAATTGTATCTATTGATGTTCGGCTTTCACTTCTTCAACAAAGAAATGTGGCCACGAGAACAACGACTGGAACTGATTCATCCCCTGTTGGGGCGTACAAATCATACGAAATTAATTGTAAGTAGGAAATGTGACAGGATCAGTCTGTGAAGGTTTGACAAATTCGATATTATATTTTTTAAAATAACCACAATATTCCATTTATTGTTAATTATTGATGGACCAACATGTTGCTTCGCACAAACTCGCACTTGGATAAAGGAACATTAGTGGAGACCTAGAAATGTAATTTCATAGAAAGAAATACATGAATATGAATGTTTTGCTTAGGAAAATAAAAGCAACGTGTCTTTTTGCTGTGTTTTAAACTGTCTGAAGAGAATATAGTGCATTGGAAGAAGGAAGACACATTCATTGAGAGAAATGAATGCATCTCGAAAGTGTTTTTATTAAACTTCATTCTGGAATTTAAACTTGTTTTCAATTTGTTATTGGATTATTTTGTAAAAGTCAGTGTTTTGTTTTCAAGATCTCGCAAAAGAAAAATCAGGTAAGCAGAGTTAACACGTTTGTCTGTATTTATGTAAATCTTGCGGAAACTGTGATAAGTGTGACGCTGGTATAAAAATTATACATGATGGTCAAGTATTATCGCTAAATATCCGCCTTTTAACCAACAATGTGTAAGATTCCTTCCTCTTTTAATGCAATAAATAGGTGCATGTGATCAGTTTTTCAGTGCAGTGATAGAACTGTGAGTGCTGAGACTGGCAGAGATATGCACACTGATACAGAGAAATATGAATATACATAACAATTCGGGCAATAGAAACAGAATCACTTTACTGTGAGTGATGATCAGACTCTCCTACTTCTCTGAACTGGAAGCTTGCATTAATCACGGCAAGAGAAAGATGCATTAGCTTGTTACCTGTAGAATTCCACAGATGATCAATAAATATCCAGCCATGTGAGGCCTGTCCTAATCAGTTCCGGGTTCGGAGGAGCGAAGGAATTAGACAGAGAATAATAAGCAGCGTAGAGGATTGGTGACGAGTTCAAGAGAAAGAATACCAAATGGAAAATTTCATGGGGATGGAAAATAATAGAGAGAGCAGCTTTGAGGAAGAATTAATCAGTTCTAACAGTATATAGAACGTAACTTATGAAGATTAAAATATGAATTTTTTTAGATGAGACTGTAACTGGGGCAGCACAACAGAACATGGATAGTTTTGAAGCTGAATCACATATAAACAAATTTTTTTTAAAAATCGGAAATGGTATTCAAAACTGACGGGCGATTGGTAAAAGCAAATTAACATCAGAACTGTAAAAAAAGAAATGAAAGGCATTTTTTGGCAAAGGTAAGTTATGAATGATGATACAAAGATTAAAAAAAAATACTGTTCGTCAAACATCTGTCATAATTCAGAGAATCAAAAAGATTTACGATGAGAGGAAAGGTGAAGAACAATAAAATAAAAGAAGTGAGTGAAAATAAAACATGAAATCAAAAAGCATGTAACACAATAAAAAGGACTGTACTTGTTTATTAAAGTATTGAATGTAAAGAAAGCGCCAAATTGAGTATTAGCCCAATTAGATAGGAGACTACGGAAGTATTATTGGGGAAGCTTGGCATAGAAGAGGAGATGATGAAGTTGGTTGTATCAACTTTTTCATAGTGTACGGTACTGTTATTTGACATAGACTGTGATAGCTGCAAACAGCATCTAGAAAATAAATTAAATGTTATTCCTGGAGAAATATTGCTTGTGACACAAAACATGAGACATAGATTCTTCTCGTCCTAATGGATTGCATCCTTTGCTACTAATCAAAGTGGAAGCAGACGTCCAGAAGACACTGCAAGTAACCTTCTTGACTTTAATATCCTAAATATTTAAATGTCAGAAAAATTGTCAATCCGGTATTCAAAACATAGAGGAGTGAGGAAGCTAGCAGGCAACTGTAAGTCATTGACAACTACAGTAGGAAAATGGTAGTGTCCAATTTAAAGAATAGATTGCAGAATATTTATACATCATTATACTGTGAAGAGGAACCAGTCTGGCTCTATGCCAGAAGAATATTGGGTGACAAACTTCCTGGGTTTCTTTTTCAGGAGACAATGAAATCGATTTAATAAAAAGCAACCAGGCTAAATGAGATAACAAGGTGTAGAAATGGATGAACACGACAGACCAAGCAGCCTCAGAGGAGCAGGAAAGCTGACGTTTCGGGCCTAGACCCTTCTTCGGTCGAGGCATGAAATGTCATCTTTCCTGCTCCTCTGATGCTGCTTGGCCTGCTGTGTTCATCCATTTCTATACCTAGTTACCTCAGATTCTCCAGCATCTGCAGTTCCGACTATCTCAGGATAAATGAAGTGGATTTCCAAGAAATAAAACCAAATTTAATGTGCTCCAGCAGTTTACATTACATGTTAAGTGACAGCAACTTCAGCTCATGCATCGTATAAAGGTTGTATAGATAATTCTTTGTTCTTCTGTAAAGGAGAGTAAAAATACATTTGTTATTTTAGAAAAAATCAGCTTATATGTTTTTGATAGCTGCGGGAATACAGGGGTTTATATTTGTGTGCGTGCACATGTATGCTGGAGATTTTATTTAGTAAGTACATGTTGGCCATATAAAATGATAGAAGAAAGTGTGAGATTTCGCAATTTGACCAAAATAACAGAGAGTGTTAACTCTATATGTGATGAGGACAAAGTAAGCAACAACATCAAAGAGAGATTTAGATGTTCTTATGAAAGAAACACAAACATCAGGTATATAGTACATTGATCGATAACATATTGAAACGTATCTCAAAGTCAACGGGATCAAAAAGGGAAACATTTACAAAGCAATGGAAAATGCTGTTCGGGTGATTCCGAGATTGCTTTGGACAGGTTTGATCCCGTTATATAAAGAATGGTATCTTGACATTGATGGTAATCCATAGAATTTTCAATGGATCAATCGCTGAGTGGAGGGTTTTTTTCATTGGAGAACAGGTTGAGTATGTCGTGCCCCCTCTCAGTGGAGTTTATGGAAATATATGACATCCTTATGTGTACAAATATGATTTTTAGGGTACTTGTTTGAGTCGATGTAAACATGTTGTTCATAATTTTGGGAGGCTCGAGTTGTGGAAGGAATAATTTGAGAGACAGACGTCACCAGTTGATTATATATGCATCTGCCGTTCGAAGGTAGTGAGTCTATGGAATTCATGGCTGTGGAGTGCCGTTGCATTATGGTGCAATGATTTTTTTTTTAACGGTAGAACAGGCCGATTCAAATGATTAAGATTTTAAAAGTTGAGTGTAGACTTTCAGAGGATTGCCAGATCAGTAGTGATTTTATTGAATGTCAAATGCTCATTTAATGTACCAAATCTTCCTGTTCTACTGCTCAGTGTTATCATCTTACTATGTACTTAATGTCACGTATTACATTAACACAAGAACAGCGCTTGAAAATGAAAAAGAATTTATTGTGCCGCAGAAAAGTAGAACCAAATCATTGGCTTGGGTAGGCTAGTCCCAGTTCGCTACAGACTGTCCTATAGTCTTTTTCTTTAAAAAAAAGGAAAAAAAAAGTTCAGGAATGTCATGCCACAGTTCTGCAGCAGATGAGATTTGAACTTGGTCCGAGTGAGTCAAAGATCAGGAAAGTACCACTGGTACACAAGAGGGCATTTTGTTCACCTTTGGTATGTTTTATTTCATCTCCGTTTCTTCTCTCCGTATTCAGAGATGTAATTACACAACTCTGGAGCAATTGGAACGTGTACCTGTGCTTCCACGTCCGGGGTAGTGTCACTACCACTTCTCCACAAGTTAGCATTCATGGGTGTACCTTTTTTTCTTAAAATAAGGTACCTTTTCCAGTTAACAAGTTAAGAAAAGCAAGTATGTGTCTTTTGCGTTACGATAAATTACATGCATGAAAGAAGGCACAATAGTTGAGGGAGACGAAATACTTGAAGATCTGACACGTCGTCTCAAGAAAGATGTATTTGATTTTTTTTCGGTGGTAAGTATATATAGAATACTTCACGAATGCAAAAATAATGTAAAATGTTGCAAACGAAAGAGATAAAAAAGTCTCACTTAAAAGAATTTGTGCAATTTGTAACGCAGGAAAAAGTGATAACATAAAAGAATACACCAACGATTAACATGTTCACAGACTGCAAAATGTACTGAACGCATAGCAAATGGGAACACTGTCTCAAAAAAAAACTTGTGTCCATTCCACATGGATACCAAGGAAACTATAACGAAAAATAATGTGACTTTAACATTGATTCAAGCAATTATCATTGGTTTGTCTTCATGGTCGTAGAAATAGGGAAAAAATGAATATCGCAAATACCCATCAACAGAAGAAACATGTGAAGAGCAAAACATAAATTAGTAAATTAGCAATCGAATTTTCAATAATACTTGTTAATCCTAGTGAGAGCTACCAACGTGCGATTAAACGATGTCAATGGAAAGTATTGAAAGCATGATAGCATAGTCAGGCACCTTATATAATTCTATGAACGGTCCTGCACAAGAAAGTACTAAATGCAATCCTACATTTTAAAAGCGTGGTTGACAGAGAAAGAAATGAAAGCCTTCATTCTTTGAAGTAAATCGTTTGCAAAAATTTACAAGTAGAATACTGGATAACTAGAAAAAAAGGCTTAATTTGTCAAAGCCAATTTCCGTTTATGTATGCAATTCCGTCTAACGAAAAACAAACTGTTGAAGATGTTTTTAGGCTAAGTTTTTGTTTCCCAAGTTAGCGAAGACTTAATCAATGAAATAAACTGTCAGAAAACATTTCTGAAGATCCAAATCAGAAGATAAATAAACAAAACTGGCAAATATTCAAATGGGCGTAATGTATTGCGCACATTATCAATCTGAAGGCAGAAAATATAAATAAACAAATCATTCTCAAAATGGCAGATTGTTAGTATTCGAATGTGCAAATGAACTGTTTTAGACGCACATTCTCACGAACAAAGGACATTGTTTTCGTGTGAGAAATATATGGAATAATCGCAGATAACAAGGTGTAGAGCTGAATGAACACAGCAGGCCATGCAGCATCAGAGGAGCAGGAAAGCTGACGTTTCGGTTCTAGACCCTTCTTGAGAAAAAAAAATGCTGACAATTAAGAAAAAAATCTCAGTTTGGAATCTGAGTTGTTCGGATGCAAGGGAGGCTAAACTGATTTGAAAGTTGAGAGCATATTAGCTGCTACATTTAGCAAATAAGTGCACAGTATTGTATTTTTGAAAAAAAACATTGAAATGTATAACTTCTTAAACTTTGAGTGAAAGAGTTGGTATCAAAAATAAGGTGTGTGTTCATGACTGTTTAATATCCAGACACATATGAAACAGTAGAAAATATGAATGGTAACTTTTCGTCCAAGAAGGGTTTAATTTCAGTAGAAGAGGAAAAACCGTTCCTGAATTTGCATGGTTTTTGTTATATTATCACTCCAGTTTTTGCGTCACATTTATGTATTCTCGTGAAAAGAAAGCTGTTCTTAACATGTTGATAATGTAATTTAAAAAAAAAAATTATCAAGGAAATCCCTGCTCGGAAGGGATTGTGTCCAAAGCAGCCATTATGGTGATGGGCTCAAATTTCCAATGTTTCGAATAATGAAAGTTAATACAGTAGAAACGTAGATGATTAGTGCACATGTGACCAATAAGTGTGCAATAGATAAGGCTGTGATTTTTGATTGGGGGTAGGGTAGATCGCTTGGAAGCAAGTCACACAGACATTCGAAGAAAGTCTCACTAAGTTTCATCCGAGATTTTTTATTTAAAAAAAACTTTTTTTTCCTAGTAGAAATTAATGACTCTATGATGTTTTCTGCAATAGATAGACGTGGAGGTTTTTTTTAATGGTTAAGAAAGAAAATGTTACATGATTACCAAAATAAAATGGGGATGATGACGGTGTATAGAGACACGTAGTCAGTCTGGAACTGTTTGTATCGTCTTTTAGTAAAGATAGGTACAATTATCCAGTTGCGTCGACACTTACAATGTTCTATGTTTAATAACGTGGAACATTTGTTCCTTCACAAACCCTTGAGAAAAGAAAATAGAAAATATATCTCGTAACCACCATAGTGTACTCAGGAAATTGCTTTTTCAAAGTGTACCTGAAAATCATACCTCCAAATGGAAGTAAGTCTTCAACAAAAAAAAGACTTTAAAAATATCTGAACGTGAGCAGCTCTGAAACATAAAATCTCGAAACATTGCAAATACAGCATATGTAACATTCTCAAAATTAAAGCTCGCCATGACATGTAAATGTCTCCAGAGTCAGTCCTTTTTATCTCTATATGTCTTTAAAAAATAACACAAAATAACCACACTCTATTCACCATATTTCATATGCATCATCACAGGTGCCATTTAAATTTGCTAAATAACACTCCATTGTGCGATATTGACAACATAGCGTCATTAAAGCTGCATTTTGTAAGTTATAGGGTGATCTCAATTGATTTTAGGGTGCCAAAAGCAACATCTATAGCATTATATCAGCAAGACCTGAGAGAAGGAGAATGATTTTTGCAGTCCAAAAAGTCAAACGTCACAAATAATGGAAGATACTGAGATGAACAGTGTATGTGGCAGAAATTCAAACGCACATCCAAAGATTCCTGAAGTGTTTGTATATCAACAAAATCGTGGGCTGCTAAATCGTTTTACAAATGCCTTACCATGTTTGGGAAATTGCACCAATTTGCAAATATTGCCTTCTGTGTGTGCGTGTGTGTGTGTGGTTCGTTTGCAATGCCTTATTTCAAAAGACAAATCACTAATGAATCCTATGTCATCAGGGAAAGGTATGGCGTGACAGTCAAAAAGATCACCAATTTTATCAGTCAGACTGGCAACATGACTGCAGAGAGCAGAATAAAAATCAGTCGAAACAGATATTGGTCAGTAATCTTCAAAACACTAGTCTTTCTGGCTTTTTACTGAAACCCATGAAGCATATAGATGGAATCCACGAGAAAGGAGATACTTCGAGAACGTGAACAAGGAACAACACTTGAAATTTCTATTTAGCTGAGTGGTTCATGTTGATGAATGCATACTGGTAACAGCAAGAGTTTTTCTTTCCGTTGTTTCACACTGGACTTCAGATTCAATAAGTTGGAAACAACTCAAGAAAGTGTATGTGCATGGATATGTGAAGAAAGCAAAATAGTGTCGCTCATCAATTGTGCTTGAGGAGGGCCAGAGTGTAAGTAATAGGTTTAATAGGTTATCAGTGTGAATTCTTCATTCAACTATTATATTAAGAAATAGAATAGATCGAAGAGCATACTATTGTTGATTATCATGTCGAAGTGGCAATTACTTAATTTGTTGTTTCAAATTATTGTTCTGCAAATCTGCAATAAGTTTTTTTGACAAGTTTAGACATGGTAAACTGATCTCAAAGTTAAGAGTGAATGGGATTCGAGCCAAATTGTCTTGCAAGTGTGTGGCAAAGCTTCATGGTGGTCTTTTGCTTTTGCAATTGGAACCTGTGACCAGGTATACTACAAGATTAATGTTCTCCCACTTGTTGTACTTTGATTAATGACATGAATGTGGATGTAAAAGTAATAATGAGTAAGATCGTAGATGGCTCAAAATAGGTGATTTTCTAAATTGTCTCAGACCACAGCCTGATTATTGGTCAGCTGATAAATTGGGCAAAGTAATGACAGATGAAGATTGGTTGTAATTAATGCAAGTTGATACATCATGGGAGATCTGATAAGGAAATGTCATACAAAATGCATTATATTTTCCTCCAAAATACTAAGGAACAAAATGAACTTGGTGTGCAAGATCATAGATCCTGGAAGGTACAGGGTTGTGAAGAAGGCATGTTGGATGCTTGCATTGATGACGTATGTGCAGAATATAGGAACAAGGAAGACGAGTTTCAAGTTTAGAAAGAATTAGTTAGGCCACAATTCGAAGAAAGTGTGCAATTCTGTTTGCCATTGAAAGGGGTTGATATGGTTCAGATGGTGAGGAAGAGATTTGCTAGTAGGTTTCCGAAGATTAAGTGTCTCAGGGAGGAGTTTGAATACTCTGTGTTTGCTTCTTTGTGGGAGAAGAAGAGAGTGAATGGGGATTTGTTTGTGGAGTTCAAAAATTGTTAGATTTATCGACAGAAGAGACCCTGTGAAGTTTTTGCCTAGCGCAGACATGCCAAGCGCCACAGGATATAAGTTTTGTGTGAGTAGCAAGTGGTTTATAGGAGTTATTTGAAGTACGTTTTCACTCAGTTGTGTCAGAATGTGAAGCCTGAAAGTGTGGTGGAGGCTGATTGTTTAGTGACCTTTTTTTTTAAGAAGCTTCTGGGTGAGTACTCAAAATATAAACGCATCACAAGGTTTCACCAAGTACTGGTAAATGAGATTAATGTAGTTTGATAACAAGAAGTGGAGCTGGATGAACACAGCAGGTCAAGCAGCATCATAGGAGCAGGAAAGCTTTACGTTTCGGGCCTAGACCCTGAGTTTAGGCCCGAAACATCAAGCTTTCCTGCTCCTATGATATTGCCTGGCCTGCTGTGTTCATCCAGCTCCACATTTCGTTATCTCGGAATCTCCAGCATCTGCAGTTCCTATTATCTCTAATGTAGTTTGATGGTTGTTTTTTGTCATTTGCATAGTGAGCCAAGGGTTCTGTCTCTGCCCTGTGTGAGTCTACGGCTCTATGTGACTCTATAAGTTACACATTAATTGCTTGAAAAATGTCATTACTATAAACTTTTGGTGACTAAGTTCTCAAGATGTTGAAATGACTATTATCCACTGAGTTGTCAATTTTATTTTCGTGCGAAATAAAATAATAGCTAAACCATTGAATTAATGGAATTGCTGCAGCGAGGCAGCACATTCCATGTTTTCAACTTCCTTTTTTTGTGAAGTGATAAATGCAGTATCATATGATTTTGTTTCTCCGTAAATTGTCTCAGCATTGGAATATTGTGACTGAAATAGTTTACTGGTTTTATCAAAAAAAAATATGCTGAAGGTGTAATACTTTTCCTTTCAACTGTGTCCTTCAGATCTGAAAAACTGCAAGCAAGGTAGATGCTGCGAAAAATAAAATGCACGAGCGTATGATCTCGAAGGAGTTTACGGGATATGGCTGAACAATTCACCACTATGTAGCATGGGTTCCAGGGCTAAAAGTTAAAGATGATATTCGACAGCTTCATGAAAAAAATAGATTATACAGGATAGCAAAATAGCCTGGGAAAGTTAATGATGATATTGGGCATGTCGCATGACCTTGAATGAGTCTGATGAAAATTCCTTTCCAGACTGAACACCACACCTGCAGTTTGTTTTTATTTTCTTCTGTAGCTCTTTTCTGTATTGCCCACAGGTTTTTCTTTCTTCTGGAATAGTTGTTTTTAGCTCTCTGTGTTCTGTTGTTTGTTACACTGTATGCGTGAGTGAGTTCCATTCCAAGTCATTGGACTCTGCCTCTGAATGGAATTGTGATTGGGTTCAGGAGAATACTCAGCTTCCAGGCGAGTTGTCGGTCGAGATAACTAGAGGACAGGTTTCTGCGCTGTTCAGATCTAATGAATCTTCTGGAAGCGTTAATTCTTTGCGGTCAAGTTGGAATGCACTTTGGTTTGTTGATGGCTAAATGTTGTCTTGTATAATTTGAGCCTTTTTGTTCCCTGGAGCTCGAGATCTGCAAATAATTGAAAGTGTCAGTTTGAGATTTGGGAGTTTCATGTGTGCCTGTATTAGTGTGGAACAGTATGGTTAAAGGAAAGTCCTGTGAAGAAATAATTAGTGGTTGTGTAAACTCAAAATCTGCGAAATGTTGATTCAAAATTTTTGTTTGTAAAGCTGGGTAGATATGTAGCCTTTGCAATTGGCATCGTGGTGTGTTTTGAGTTGGGTAAAATTTGCTTCCAAAAATTACATTTCTGGAATTTCATTTTCCAGTCAGACTAAACTTCAACGTATTGTTTTACCACGTGTGAATATTTAATTCCATATGATAAGATTGAATCATTGTTAATATTGAAGTAATAAGGAAATTGGGATTTTGAAAATTCACCTTCCTGTGTTGCTTGGAGTTTAGGAAACACTAATTTAACAAAGGGATGGGCACTCTCTTCCTTCAAGGAGCAGCAGCAAGGATGACGTAATGCTGAACTTTATCCCTCCCCCTCCCCCCCCACAATCCATTTTCTGCATCTATATCAACTTAATACTAATTAAGCCATTCTGCTTGAGGTACAATGGATGGAGTTTGTTTATTTTTATATTGAAAGTTGTAAACATTGAAGCCTGAACCCATTTGTACAATTGAAACCACAGAACACAGGGCTGGATGAGTACCCTTAAACCATCAAGCAATTCATCAATAACGTGTTTTATTGTTGGGCAAGTACTATGGAAATATCAATTATAATGAATGTCATGAACCTTGAAACCACTGAGCCTGGGTTCACTTAATCATGTCATGTAAAAATTGTATTAATTATCACATACCTTGTTATTCCAAAACGTTAAAATAGAATAGTAACCTGAAAAATTAAAGGTATTCTGGAAAATAGCAGTGAGTACGAATACAGTTTCAGTGATTTCAATGCATACAAAAATGGTTAGTGACTTTAATGGAGTAAATAGAATATTCAAATTGGATAAATTTCTATCAGCATATATGAAATATCTAGAATGACTCAACAAGTGGCTAATCGTAGAGGAAAAGGAAAACAAAATATGTTGCTAGTGATTCACGTACACATGTTGAACTTCTGTTTTAAAATATGGTAATATTACTTTCTATGGACTACAAGAATATACAGATCTGTTCAATTAAACATGTTGGTAACAGTTTAGTTGCAAAATTGGCTGAGACGGTGTAATTGGGGTGGAGACTGGTGGCAGAAGACAATTAAAGTGCAATAATTAGTTCCAAATGGAATTGAGGTTAAAATCCATTTGAGTGAAAATGAGTTTGGACAAATGTACCAAACTGACAGCTTCCTCTTGCTGATGTCTGTGTCCTTGTCTTTCATTTTAAGACAAGTTGAATTGGCGATCAAGCTACCCAAGGCATCCTGACGATATGTGGAGGGACAAGTAAAATCTCATTGGTCATTTGATGAAATCATATGGGAGTCCAAAATACGTGACATAGTCCTAGACCACCGATGTAAATGTGTGAAAGGAAATGTTACCTCAAAGGTAACAAACATGAAACGTAGAAAAAAAAAACATGTCCTGAAGAACTGGTCTCAGACATGGAGAATACTTGACAAAAGGATTAGTGCGGCTTTGAAGAGCTCGAAATCATTGCGTAAACGGTAAGACACTGAGGAACATAATTTTAAACAATGAAAATGGTATTAGTGAAAGGGATATAAGAAGAATTATGCCAAAATAAAAAACAAATGATTCGTTATTATGTCAAAATGATACAAAAATGGAAGAATTTGAACTCTGGGAGAAGTAATGGTGGACTGAGTGAAAGTGCCCCTCAGATGACGAACAGGTCCCTCATCTTAAGCGTTTGTATGATTAAACCAGCTAGTGAAATTGTAACGTGTTAGGGCAGTATGTGTATGCAGAAGAAGGTTAAGCTAAGACTCGGGTAGTGCAGGCGTCTGTGGCAACGGAATCTGGGAACACTAAAAGTCATAAGCATAATTCATTGTGAAAACCTGGTGAACGCTCGAGATGTATTGTTGGATACCATATATATGATAAATCAAAAGGTGTTACTTGCATATGGAGGAAGTGTTTTGTGGATAGGGAGCTGGAGGATAAAAAAACACACAAATTAAAGAACTTGACTCTGGAATATACTGAATTTTGAAGCAAAACATGTAAATGTATTAACTGAAAAAGAATGTAGTCGATATTCTGGTCGCCTTAATCAGTTGGCACAGCTTGCTGATTCTATTAGTGTCTTGACGTTGCTTTAGGGGTGAGATATGTATAAGGATCGAACTCCAAAGTTCGTCATGATAATTATTTTGAGGATACATAGCATTATTGCATTATTTATAGTGATGCTAGTTATTTTAATTGTAGTTTTGCATTTTTGGTGCAGGTTAAATGTTCTTATTATGAATCCTAGTGCACACTGTTGGTGTGCATCTACATTTACAAATGAAACATGCTTTGTCAAATATCATCGGGGTGGAATGCATAGAATGGACCGAAGGGCTGAAGGCTAATGATGATATTCAAAGGTGTATGAGAAAACAGATTTATGTGATGGTAAAATAGGCTGGGAAAGTTAATGAGGATATTTGGCATGCTGCATGGCCTTGAATAGATCCTGTGGACATGTCTTTATCTGTTGAAGATGACACATGTAGCTTCTTTTTTCAGTAGCTGTTTTCTATACTGGCCAAAAGTTTTGTCTTCTGTAATTGTTTATTTTTATGTGCCTTTCTGGTTGTTGATCTGTATAAGACAGAGTTTTCTTCCAAGCCATTGAATTTCGCCTTCGACCAGAATTGTGAACGGTGCTAGGAATAAGATCGGCCTCCAGACCTGCCATCGATCGAAGTGTCAACGACGGCCAGACAGGCGTGCGGTTCATTGACTTTTACCCTCCTTTTTCCTTTTTAAAATTTATTTAATAAGTACTCTTTTCCTTTTACGTCTTTTAATCTTATTCGATTAATGTTCAAATTGGAACAAACTGCTGTTGTTGAGCCTTCACTTAACTACACTTAATCGGATCTGTAAAGAACTCTGCACTCTGCGATCCAATACATTCCATTATCGCAATTGGATATGGTTCAAGTAAATACACTGGATGTGGTCAATATTGTTCCTTAAAGAATATCATCTTTGATTACGCTAGAATTTTGCCTAATAATAGAAAAATGTAAGATTGTAAAGGAATGCTTGATGTTGGGTAGTATCAGCAATAAACAATGCTTTAGTGTATGCAATTTTAGACACGGATGACGAGCAAAAGAGAGAAGTTATTAAAAAAAACACAAATGAGATACAGATAGATTGCAATGAGGTTTATAAATGTGAATGGAATTTGGACATGGGGGGTGATCTTTAATAATCATTTCTGTTTTCTTACAGAACTTGCAAAAGAACAAGCTGGCAAGTGCAAATACACTATCATGCGTCAGATATTTACCTGCATCATTGTGAAATTGTGACGTTTAGCATGATGATTAATAATATTGAAAAGGAACTGTTGTCAGGCCGCTCACTAATTTCTGTTCAAAACTATGTTCTATGTTTTTGCCTTTAAATTCGAAATTTGTATTGTCACAGATACAGTAACTACCATATTAATAAGACATAAAGACAGTGATGAATAAAGACGGAGATAAAATTTAATCGTTCAGCATATGACTGCGAAATATGGTAAAGAAGAAGCGAAAGCAGGAGATTGAGTATGGGACAACAAAAACAAACAAAAAAAGTTACATTTTCCAATGACAAATGTGAGACGCACCTGAATCCAGTCTGAGAAAGAGGGATTAAGTAAAGATAGCTGATGTATCAAAAAGGTGATATGTGAGCAGAATATAGAGGTGATGGATCAGTTACGTGGTCTAGCAATGCATGAACATAACCAGAGAGGAGGACCCCTGTGAAGTGTTTGCTTGAGAAAAGGACAATAAAACGAGACAAAGGCTATTGATGCAGAGTTGCTGATACAGACAAGCGACAAAGGATGAAGTAAATGGCCTTGATTCAGAGAGCCATAGTAAATACAAGTCACGGTGGAACTCAGACCAGAGGTTCAACTTTCTCTCACAGACGAATAATCCAGCCAATTATAAACAGACATATTGGGATTATATGGTTTGAATTTGTGAATTATCCACATTTGCACTTAAGTTTCAAATGATTGTCAATCTCTTTTTTACACCGTGACAAACTTTTTTTTTTTTTTTTGGAATTCGTATTTGAACCATTTACTAATTTATCTTCCCTAATAATACAATGGGCGTCCTTATTGCCTTTAAATATTTGCATAAGTAATGCAACTAACTTTTTCACATTCATTTGTTACTTTCATTTATAATTCCTGAATTTAGTAAACAGTTCAGGGTTATGTATGATCAGACATTTCCTTAAACGATTTTTTTTTTCTAAACAGCAACCTTGAGACTGTATCTCACTTGGGTCTTACAGCATTGTCCTCAATTTGAATGCTTATGTGTTCAGAACTGTCTATTCACAGAACCACAATTAATGTACAGAAAATTTCTTCTTATGAAGAATCTCATCATATCCGATATATCCATATGGAGACTACAGTCTACCTGTAACATCTGAAGTACCAACTTGTCAAAAATTTTTGGCCATTTTGTGTCAGCTAAAAAAGCACCAAGCGGGCGTCCTGTCAACGGAGTCATGAGCTTCTACTATACTCCCCTCTCTAAGACTGTGGTTTAAAGGCCATTCAAGCTTATGAAACTTACGGGGGATACTCATTACCTCTTTTATCATGGCTAATAGGGAAATCCTTAATTCCTATACGTCCCCTGTGTCACTGTCTTTAATACATCATTCTTACACACTAACGTCAATAACAAAATAAAACCAACGAATTGCATTATCTTACTGGAACATGAGAGAGAATCTTCATACATCGGTGTATTTGAATGTTCATTTCCAGTACCAATCGTTGGTTGTTGTAACTCTCTGTTTACTTTATCTGCTTCAGTTCATTGTATAAGAAGATAAATCACAGCTCATCATACCGACTGAAGCAAAGTTTGTGCCTGAATCGTAATGTTCTATGTCTGTCTGCTGATAACAAATTTATTTCAATTAAAGTTGCACTGCTTTGTTCCAGTCTCCTTATCGCTGACTGCTGTGTCCAAACAATATATTGATCCTAACAGGATTTACTGCAAGAAAGGATAACTCGGTGTAGAGTTGAAGGAGCACAGCAGGCCAGACAGCATCAGAGGAGCAAGAAAGTTACCGTTTCGGCTTGGGATATTTCTACTCCTCTGATGCTTCCTGACTTGCTGTGCTCCTCCAGCTCCAAAACTATGTTGTCTCAGATTCCAGCATCAGCAGATTTTACTATCCATCGTACTGCAAGAGGGCTGTGTGTTCACTTGTGTTGTTGTCCTTTGTCACAAAACCACAATCTGTAAGATTGTGAGTGAAAAGCCAATTGGCATAAATGGTACATGTCTCTGCTAAATGCTCGTACTTATTGACCAGACGGTCAATAAACAAGTATTTTGCATTGTCCTCAGAAATTCAATAATGTCTAAAATAACCTGCATCTGACATTCCGAATAAACCCATCTCAGTCCATGCATCTTCTTTGCCAGTCCTTTCAGAAATTGTTTGACCCTATCATTGCCGTGCCTCTGTCAGAGTCTTCGTCAGACTAATTCGAAGTACACATTCATTAGAATCATATCTGAACTTAAGGCTGGTATGGGAGCTGGAAATGTTTTCTTAATACCAAACAGGACACGCGCTTGCCCTGTAAAATATATCTCTTGACCAGATTCCACCTGACAGCGTATTCCCATTCTCGAATTCATCTCTTCTTCCAGTATTCTTGCAAATAATCCTGCTGAGAAATCCTGGCAGATGAAGGCCTGAATTAATATTTCACTCAGGTCTTCGTGGTGTGCGTGATCCACAGGTGAGATGATGTGCCATCGCCGACCTCAGAACAATATATAGTCATGAACTCCAACAAAGGCATGTCAACAATCTGTTGAATCTCTGATTCCTTGGTAATTTCAGTGTTGCTGTCAGCACGATCAGTTCTACCAAATAGGTTGAGTACCTCCGAGGAATCTGTGCGCTGCCAGATAAAGTTCTCTCCACAACTACTGCCTGTGAAGCATACTGGACACTCCCTCAGTATTTCCTTGATCCATCCGCAAACACTTTCAACACTTGGTCTCATTCTAATGTTTCCACAGCAATTGCGTCAGCATCTCCATTGTCAAATTCTCACAGGACATCATGTTCGTCTCCTTCCTTCATCATCAATGCAGTTGGATTTACTGCATTATCATTGATTACCTACAAATTTTTATCTATGCAGAGTAACAGAGATTCCCATTTAGCTCCAAGACAACCTTATTAAACGATTATATGCCTTTACTTATTTAAATTTAAATTCTCCTTGCTCCTTGAAATTCCTCTCACTTGACTCTTTCCAAAATGTTTCGCGATCACTTCCTCTAAGGAGTAGGTGTCGTTGTCTTACATATTAAAACGCTTTCTCATTTTAATAGCCAAATCAACCAGGTAATGCCGTGCTCTTTGTCAAGTTGGTGCACGTGATTGAAACCCATTCTTCAGCTAAATATTTCCCCTCTTTTGTCCCATGCTAATTTTGACTCCACTCATCATTATTGCAAACGTACATGGTATCCCAATAAGATGACATACATTAGTGAATCTTGTATGGTTTTATGAAAAACGACCTGAGATTTTACTCATCTGCCCATGCGCAGTCTCAATATTTTGTGTTGTGGCTCGGCCATCAATTTCATTTCTCTTCAACAAAAATGTAATTATGCCAACATCATAAAGTGAAAGTGATGTGCAATAAATTTAATGGCATCATTAAAATTTCCTGTTTTACTAGAATGCATGTTAACTTCAAATGCTATTGCAATCTCTTGCCCATCTTTGGTGTGTCTTCTGCCATCAGTTTCCACCCTGAATGACCTTCTCCGATCTTGTTCTTCAGTTCACCCATCATTGTCTTCTAAACCCGGGAGAAATTTGTCGTGCATTGAAACATATTCTTCAATCTTGAGTCAATAATTCAGCATTTCTGTTTTGTTCAAGTAAAAATATATTTTATTCATTCTTTTTCTGAGGTAATCCTTTTAAAGGTTTAACATACTTGACAGCCTGTTCTGGATACTTGATTCTCCAAATTCAGTCATTCAGTTAATTATGAAAATAGAACACGAACAATTTTCTCTCCATGCATGAAAACTACTGAGGAGGTGTTCATACATTTTATTGCTTCCACCATCCCTTTAAATCACAGGAGGCTGTTCCCCTTCAGACGTTTTAGGATGACAGACAGGGCGAATTTTAATATAATTTCTCCTTACGATATAGTAAAATGTGCACAGGCTTACGGTTTTTATAAATCCCAATACGGGATATATTTGATGCTTTCATAGGAGTTCTCCTGCACAAGAGATGGAACGTTAAGGAGTGTCTTGATTGATTGTGGATTACTTGTTCATCGCTCTGTTGCGATTTTAGAAGTCTGCAGTTACTTTCAATAATTTGAAGGTGTTAGCGACATCATTCTGTACCTTCACTTATCAAAGACAAAAGTCTATCCATTTCACTGCAAGCACAATTATTTAATTAGAGACAGTTGACTGCTAATATAATGTGGTAGAGTGAAGACCCCTGAGTGCAATTAAGTCAACAGTCCCTTTTCACCTGTACAAAAATAACAGCCATGTGTTATAGTCCGTGTCCAAACAATGGGAAACTTTACAAACTTCCTAAAATTTTATATATTTTTAAAATTTTTTTGATTTCAGTTTCACATATTTTAAAACATATCATTCGACATTTTTTCTTTTTCAAAAACAGATCTTTTTTTTCCAAAATTCCAAAATCCCTTTGTCTTAAAGCATCATTTCAGATCAACGGATATTTGAAATGAGAAAATATTATTTTCTGGAATTATAGGTTCACCAATGTCAAGATAATTATTAATCGTTCACTGAGGTCAGGAAAAGCAATTCCAAACATGATAATGCAGTCTCACAGATTCTGAAATTAAACATTTACACAAGATTGTGTCCATAAACTAAAAGAAACAGAACTAGTGCAATATTTACTGGAAGGAGAAAATGTGCAACGTCTTTCGACTTAGTTTTCTTTTCCAATTTACTAAAATCATATTTAACCAATTGCAGGATGTAAATTTTGAGCATGCTTTAAGAAACAAATTGGAAATATTTCGTAGCAGGTTTCTTTTTTTTATTTTATACGAACACTGCCATTACCTTAAATTGACATCACCTTGAACACACATTTACGATGAAATAAACACTAAACTTTTAAATCATCATACATTCCTAAAATGCAAACTAAACACAAAGCATTCCCAGATCTCGAGATCAAGGCAACGAAAGCGCATAAATGACACAACGCAACACTTAACAAACAAAGATCCAAACAAATCACATCACAAAAGTTAACAATTAGTTCCGCTATCATGGCACAAAAAGTTCCTCTTTCTCTTAATCTCTCTCTCTCTGTTCTCTCTCTCTCCCTCTCTGTTTGTATGCCTGTCGGTCTCTGTCTCTCTCTCTCTGTCTTCCCTCACTCAAAAATCTTTTAAATTCTTTCTTAATTTCTTCTAATTTAAGTTTTCAAATTGTACTCGAAAACCTAATATCACGGTTTTGATTTCATATTTTTCTTTTATTTTAACCACACTCTTGTCACACGAGGAACTGGCTGTGGACTGGATTTTTGGTGCAGGGCAGCTGAACAACGGGAACCTGGTGCAAGCAGTCAGACGACGTGCTGAGCTGCTGCTATTTGTAATTCTTTACTGGACTGTAATATCGATACTTTAAATATGTTATGACTATCTTATTTCTGACTTACTTAGTTCAGACACTGTACGTAATTCTACTACTTTTCATTTTATTCATTTTGTATTCACGTTTTGTAACTTGAAAATTTGTATCGAAGGTGATGCCATTAAAGACAGCCATTGTAAAAAATAAATCCACTGTACTCCTGCATTTCTGCACTGCTGTACAAGCGACAATAAAGGATATTTAATAAATAACAGTCAATTCAATTCAATTCAATAAGCTTTAAGAATTTAATTAATTCGACCAATAGCATTTGCCTTTGTTTTGTGGTTACAACAGCAAAACTGCCTTCTCCTTCTTGGATCTTCTTGTCCAGTAACTTACAGCAGGATAGAATATGGGGTTTAACCTCGAACAAAATGGTGGCAATATTAAACATACTCACCCCATTAAGATACACACCACCGTTGACCGACCATTACCATACCCTACTCGCATCTCCAATTGTTTTCTGGAGAAATATCAAAGATGTTTGTTAACTCCTGTATTTCTTAGCATAAGTGAACTTTATGCAGAGCTCTAAATATGTGGTAGGGATCAGAAACCTCTCCAAATCTGATATGCTTATGGGACACTTTTGCCTTCTTAAATACAGCCCAGATCAGAAGGTCAATGACACTTTGAGTACCCCAGTGAAATGCAACAATTTTTACTCTTAACGTTATAATAATCACGTGTAACGCTGATATCATTGTTATCTTTATCCCCATAATCCATACACCTAATCCAGCAAACTTGCAATCAACAATATACAAAATTATCGACAGCCCTAGGATCTCCCATAATCTCATAATGTTCACAAAATACCTCCATAATCTGTCTTGGACATCATACAATACTTACAATCGTTTATTTTTCCTTCCTCAGCATACGCCAGCTGCACCAATTTAGTTTTCTAAGCATTTGCTTTTCACTAAGAACTCTTCCAAATTTAGTCTTAACTTTAGTACGGTAGATTAGAAGGATATCAATTTCTATGAATTGTTACAAAAATATTTAAAATCAACACTAAAATGACGTTAAAGTGACACATTCTAGAAATGTAGATCAACTCTTGTCTCACATAACGCTGAGAAATCAAACAATACTGCTACTGCAGTTTACGACACCTGTTATTCACACAGCGTATGTGGATTTTAAACTAAATTTCCATTTTTAATTAATTTAATTTAGTTTAATTTAATTAATTTAATTTTTACTACTTCCACTCAAAATGCTTAGCATTGCTATTTAGCTTTCCTTCATAAAAGCTTTATTTCGAATTCCATTGATAAGGATGTAATTCAAACATTTTACAACTCAACAAACTGTTAAATTGTATCAGAGATAAAAGGTACTGCAGATGCTGGAGAATCCGAGATAACAAGCATGGGGCTGGATGAACACAGCAGGTCAAGCAGCATCATAGGAGCAGGAAAACTTGACGTTTCGGGCCTAAACCCTTCATCAGAAATGGGGGAGGGGAAGAGGGTTCTGAAATAAATAGGGAGAGAGGG
>JAHRHZ010000141.1:1431271-1584943 GCA_024137785.1 Ginglymostoma cirratum | reverse complement strand
AATGGCATCAATGTGGATTTCACAAGTTTCAAAATCTCCCCTCCCCCAACCGCATCCCAAAACCAGCCCAGCTCATCTCCACCTCCCTAACCTGTTTTTCCTCTCACCTCAAGCCACACCCCCATCTCCTATCTACTAACATCATCCCGCCCCCTTGACCTGTCCGTCCTCCCTGGACTGACCTATCCTCTCCTCTATCCATTCTCTATCCGCCTCCCCCTCTCTCCCTATTTATTTCAGAACCCTCTTCCCCTCCCCCATTTCTGATGAAGGGTTTAGGCCCGAAACGTCAAGTTTTCCTGCTCCTATGATGCTGCTTGACCTGCTGTGTTCATCCAGCCCCATGCTTGTTAAACTGTTAAATTGAATTTATTTAAATTTCACAAACAACGAGGGGATAGACACAATTTTACTTTGTATTCTGTAATCTGTCTTTGTCACTCTTCCCTTAACCTTTGAATGTAAGCACTTGTTCTAATTATTTACACCAGCACTTAAGCATAAACTGCTGACCTCTCTCAATGAGGAACCCCAGCATTACAACCTGGCCAATAATTTCTTTGGATGTTGTGTTTACACTATTTATTTCTTTATTTCCCTTAATAATACATTGGGTCTCTTTGCTGCTCAGCCAAATTAAAAACGTTGCCCAAAGAATCCATCTAAACTTTTCACTCAAATTGATGTTTGCCTTTCAACATCTACAATTATCTCAACAGGTCAGAACACTACAGGACTATTCTTTTCCTTCTATATTTTCTAAATAACAAAATTGGGACTGCGACTACACTAGCTATTACAAAAAAGCCTCTTTTTAGAACACTTATATCTTCAGAACTGCCTATTTATAGAAACCCAACTAAAGTTTCTTCCAATAGAGAATCTCATATTATAGGTTTATCCGTATGGAGACCACAAGTCTCGCAGTTAACAGTTTCTGCAGCCACCCGTTAAACTCTTTCAATAATAGTCATGGGCTGCTAAAACAGTGGCGTATATAGTTACTTACCGAGGTACTTTCCCCCAGAGCAGACATATACGAGGACCATAAGTAAGTGTACGATTGTCTCAGAGAACATCCACACTTATTGGAGGCTGGAGGATTCATCTCAGCTGATGGCAAACTCCTACCATCTGTCCCATTACTAAGATTTATCTTTGAGAAGGCAACAGGCAAGGACTATGTCATAGGTAAGGTAAACATACAATCAAATTTGTTACCCGAAGGGAACAAAAAAAGGCTCAATATTTAACAAACCAAGAGGCTGTTAATGTAGCAGAAAGGAAACGCAATATAACTGGAGTGGGTTAATAATATGAAAAAAATAAATAAACCGTAAAGGTAATTAATTTACTTGAAGAACAAAGAACGGATGAGGAACTGAACGTATTTATCGATAAAACGAAATAAAAACTACATGAACGGGTATCTAGGATGGACTGGTATTGTGTAAAGGCAAGTTTGTAGTAACTGACTTTGGAAGGAAATAAATTATGCACTGGTACCATGAATTCGGTGGACACCAGCGAATGGGCAGTACCCTAGAAAAATAAGAAAGAGGTATATTGATCGCCAAAATCGAAAGAATTGGTATAACATTATGTGAAAAAAATTCTAATATGCGCTCAATATAACTTTGATTTGAATGCGATAAATGGCAATGGGGCGTTCGAGAACTGTCGAGGGAGCATGGCGAAGTCTTCACAGTAATTATGTAGGACCCGTTCAGGTGGCTAAGAATGCATTTTGGATTTGTAGATACATTTACCAAATGATTTGAAACGTTCTCATACCAAATCAAAAGTGCCAACGCAAACTGCCAAGATGCTGTTGGAATAAATACTTATTCGATAGCGATTACCACACAATGAGTCCGACCAGACAAACCATTTCACCAGCCAAGTAACGCAAAATGTTCTGACGATGTTGGGGCTAAATCAGCGAATCCACATACCTTTTCGCCCTCAGACAAGTAGGATTCAGGTTCGAATGACTAGAACTCTGAAAATAATGGTGGCAAAAATATCCAAACAACACAAAGCCACTTGGAAAACTCTATTACCATGTATCCTAATAAGAGTGAAAAGCAAAGAATAATCATTGACCGGGCACATTCCCTACAAGCTGATGACTGGAAGAGATATGAGACGAATGCCACAGTCCGTAGGACTTGGTTTATCTGATCTTGACGTTCATGGGATTGTATCCGAGAAATGTGTTCCACAATGAATCGAGACCATCGAAGATGCAAATGATACGGTTGCAAATGAAATGGAAAGAAATAAACAAACTGACTTTGATTCTAAAACTAACACAATTGAACATAATGTGAGAGATGAAGTATTCATTATAGTATAACAACTTGCTTGGGTTTTGACTCCCCAGTTTGCAGGCCCCTGTGATATGTAAGCAACAGCCAGTCTTTCAGTATATAAAAATCTCATGACATTCAGGGAAAAAAAAGGACAGTATCAGGTTAATCAGTTAAAATTAATGGGAGCAAAATAAACTGATCACTCCCCGCCATTTTATGATTGATGCCTTGGAATCTTAACCAGACCACCACCACCTCAAGAAATGCAACAGCTACTGCAACATAATATGGAGGCGACAGTTGGCATTCCAATCCAAAAGTTCGTTGTGTCCCCAGGTTGGAAACTAGAAAGAAGCAAAAATCGCTTAGAGAAAGGAAAAGAGAAAGGAAGAAAAAAAAAAGCAAAGGCAGAATGAAGGTATTCGTAAGCCTGACTAACTTCTGAGGATTGGGGAGATGATGGAGAAGGAGCTTTCTAGAAGTTAAACTTGTCGCAAAATTGATATGAGGACTATAAATAAGACCAGAAATTACATTTGCTTGGGAGGAAGAAGAATCGTCATTACAGAATTGAAGATTATTATGATCATCTTCCTTGCAATTATAATTAGTGTAGCTATGGGATCTTCTGACAGACAGCTGACAGATTTGTATTGTGGGAGGGGAATGGTGGTGGTCGATTGTGAGCCTAAAACATTAAATATCTGACCAAATGTCATGGTGAGATGAGTATGTTAGGACGCGATGGGTTCTCTCTATAATATGCATGTTTTGTGGTGAAAGAGGGAGATAACTTTTATGCCGTCTGAGAGAAAATTGGGTCCTTGTCTTGAGAAATTTTGTGATGAGAAAAATATAATGTTTGACAGCCAGGTTCAGTGGCTTAGAATAGAGTGTAGCCCTAAAATAACTAAAAATGCAAGTATACACAGGAAAAATAGGAACAATTTAGGTAGATCTTGTCGGCTGCAGCCTTTCACATCATATGGTATTGACATATTAACGACCAAAATCATGACCCCTGCAATCGTCCCAAACCATAATTTAATGAATCTCTGAAAGATACAGGAGGACTGAAGCTAGGTTTAGAAGAAACGGAAATGGTGGGTACTCTTGTAATTTGATACAGGCACGTACAGGCAATGCTTGACCTAACAGACTCACAAATGCTCTCCTGGTGTTAGAACCATTATCACTTGGCTAAACGGCAACTTGTCGGTTTTTTTTTTATTTTTGAGTTTTCATCCAAACGAAAAAGAAGAAAACTGGATTTATTAAATTAGTCTGCCGGTTATGCATTAGGAATCGCTATTGCTAAAACGCTTGATGTAGCAGAACGGGAAAAAACATATAGATTCCCTCAAGGAGAAGATGAGGATAAGAATGGGACAGGAATTCCAGGACGTGAAGAGAGCAAATAGAATAGGACAGCACACATAATAAGTAGTCCTGAGCACAAACGACATTCATGAAGTCTCTTCTAGGCATGAACTTACTGATTAGAGTGTGGTATGATATACGGCATACAATAATGGGAGACGATGACCCAGTGGTATTATCCCTGGTCTGTCAAATCAGATAAGGCTACGGAGGCCTGGGTTCGATTGATACCACGGGATATGTTGCAAATTGACTTCAATAAAATATATGGAGTGAATAATATAAAAATGATATGAATCCATTGTCGTTTTCCAGGGCGGATGTGGAATACCTGGTTTGGTAATGATCTTGAGGGAAGGAAATTCCATCCTTACCTAGTCTGGCTTACATGTGACTCCAGGTCCACAGCAATGTGGTTTACTCTGATCTGCCCTCTCTGGGCAAATATAAATGACCAATAAATGCTGCCTAGCCAGCAACATGCTCATCCTATTAATGAATAAAGGGTAAAAAAGATAGTGCAGTGCATGTCTTGCAAAGAGAAGGCAGCATGCCGCTTAGCTTACATAAAATGGATTTGATCTATGATCATCAGAAACATGCTGAAAGTACATAATAACAAGTTTAGGTTATGCATGTTGGTTTTCATCAGTTTATGGATGCTCTGAGAACATTCGTGGGGACTTCAAAAGCCTATATGGCACCTCAGAAACTTCATACACACTAACCAGATTCCAGGTACCTGTGACGATAGTAAAGATCAGTTTTGCACTGGCGCAGTGTTGCACACACTGAAACGTGAGAGTTACATTTGGCCGCCCAGAATGAGAGTTCATAATGTGGGCCAAATACCATGGAGGTACTTGAATATCGTTAAGTAACTTACCAACCCATGCTGTCGTGAGAGAGGGTTCAAACATGTGCTCATTCTCGAGACACAGATAAGGTTCTGGGTATCCAGGTTCGAATCCCAACCATGGCTAATGGAATTAAAAGGCCAATGATGACTGTGAGTTGTTGATTGTCAGGAAAGACCTATCTGCTTCTGAGAAACGATCACCTAACCCGAAAGATTAACACTGTGTATTCCTTCACAGATGCTGCCAGACCTGCGGTGCTTTTCCAACAAACTTTGTTTTTGCTCCAAAAATGGGAGTGGCGGTGTGGGGGATGGATTTGTACCAATACGATCAAGGAGGAAACCATTAGGCAAGTCCAAAAGAAATATTTAACGAATGGCTAACTCAGTGTAGATTTACTTCCTATGAGAATTGCTCATTAACTCTCACCCAAGGTAATAACCGATCTTTCCCTAAATATGTCTTAGTTGGATTCACCTACTATGTCACCACGACAGCTCCTGAATACCAAAAGCAACAGACTTGGTTTACTCCATAATGACAGAATGTCGCTATTCATAAAATCTTCTTTCAATTAATGAGTCATCCCAAAGTTTTGCCCAAACCAGAATACAATGAAAAGCTGAAAATAAATTTTATTTGTACATCCAAAATGGTAGCAAGGACGATTTAAGGCGACTTGTGACCACTGAAACTGAGGGAAGGCAATGGCCTGGTGGCTTGATGGCTGGGCTGTAAATCCCCAGATCCCACTAACGTTCTGGCGAGCCAGGTTCAAATCTCAAACACGATGGAGGGAATTAAATGTGTAATGACAACTGTGAATCTATTGTTGATTGTCAGCGGGGGAAATAATTTTTAAAAATCTGTTTCACTAATGCTCTTTTGGGAAGTAAAATGCCCTTCTGGCCTACATGTGACTCCAGACCCACAATAATGTGTTTGACTTTTAACTTACCTCTGGGCAATTACGGCTGGGCAATAACTATTGTTCTAGTCAACGACGCCCTTGTTCCATGAATGAATAAAAAAATAACCTCCCATTCCACATTTCACTGAGGATTGGGCAGAGATCATTCCAGAGGCAAGGGAAACCGTCAATGAATCGACAAAAAGATTAAAATTCATGCAGAAGAGGCAGGTTCAATTACCCGACTACGAGGTATTGAACTGGAATTGGAAACTGAACACCCAGGTACACTCATGGATCAAAATTATATCTCATTTGATTGTTGCAGTGTAATTTGTTATACTTTTTGCTGTGATGAGTTTATTATATTTCTTAAAACGAATAGCTGGAAATGGAAAGAGTTAAGTACTGGCATTTGTACACGGGAGACGGCTTGTGTTTGTTTTTCTGAGTCCAATATTCATGAGTGTTGAAAGGTATTACTGCATTGTTTGTTGTAATACATGTTATCTGATGATGGTATGAACTTTACCTGCTGTTGTTTAAGTTACTGAATGGCGAAGAATAATTACAACTATAAGTTCATTATATAGAATTGTAATACAGGACGCATTTTTTAATGTATTACATGTTCATAAACTTACTATATTAACTTAAGTGTCATGAGGGGGAATACACTGGATAAACCAAGTGGTCGAACAACGAGTCAACGGGATCAGAAGGCACGGGTTCCCGAGAAGTGCTGACACGAGAAAATGGATAAAAAAACCCACAAGACTGCAGACGCAGGATTGTTGATACAGGAAGAACAAAACGGAGCATGCACCTGACCTTGACTCATAAATCAATTTTAAAAATAAGTAATGGATAGAAGTCAGCGAATAAATCAATGCCCGGTCCCTGGGGAAATTCCAGGCAATTGTGAACTGACATATTTGGATGATATGGTCAGCCTTGCTAAAGATCATGTAAATATCACCAAAGATCGGAACTTTTGAGTTGCATATTTCGGAGATCAAGCGATGTGCAATGAGGTGAATCCTTTGAACGAGAAAAAGTCATGGAAACAAACAGAGCAGATCAGATCGTGACTGGACAGCACAATCTCTCCTCAGTAGTGGGTCATATATCGATATGCAGCATGTGAGTAGATACGGAAAATGTTAAGTAAAGATGTAAGTGCAATGTCCAGTAATGCTAGTGTTATTATTGAAATCCACGGGACTCTGCATTTTGGGGACATAACAAAGCCATACTAATAACGTGGAGCCATGAAAAGTTGCGAGTCAGGAGAAAAATGAATAGCAATGAAATAAAAACAAAGCCATCATTCAACAAAGGACGAATGGATACAGATAATCGATGAAACAATCTGGTTGCAATGCACATTCGTGAACAGAAACCTTTTTTTTTGGCATTGAGAGACAGCATAAAATTGGGAGGCACTGACACCAGTCGCAATATTATTGACATGGGTCCAAGTTCAATGCATAGGAAATGTCAAGGCATTTTTCTCTCCAAAAGGTGAACATTGATACACCATCTGGATGCACTTACAGTCATAGGTTATTCAAAAAATTGAAGGTTATATCTCGAGAACTGCAGGTTCATATTAATTATAATTTCTGCTTTCATAGCTTGACCTCTCATACATACTATCATATAACTTCACACCATCAGCAGAAATTTGACATATTCTGTTCCAACATGAAATAAATATAGCCCAGGGAGTGTTCAATCTCAGATGCTTTGAGTTAAAGTACATTATGACTTCCTCTGTTGATAGCTGAGTCCATTATTAATAAGCTCCCCAAACAATTGACGAAGTGTTAACATTAAACTTTAAAATTGCAAAAAAATGAATGCACTGTAAGGTTGTAGAATGCTGCTGCAGATTATGTCTCCTACTAACGAGGGAGGAATGTTGGCAAGTTGTTTACATTTGAAAATCACAAAAAGAGTCTGCTGCGATCAATAATCTCTCTGACAAAAATGAAAGAAAATGAAATAAATGAATAATAATTTAAGAGAACAAATAGGCAATGTTATGTATTGCCACAGTTTTAACGGGAAATTCTCTACATCATGAGCATTAGTAAACATGAAATTTAAAGCAGTGGATGCTGATATTAATGCATTACCCTTAAGCAGTTGAATGTTCCTTTCATTAATATAATTGTGGATAAAAGCAAAAATAGAATATCAGAATTTCTTTGGTATATTTTGCTTTTTTTTATTCAAAGTTACCAAAGCTCCTGAATGAACAATTCGGTACATCTGAAATGGATAACACATCCGTTTATCAATTCTGTTTAATTACATGTATTCAATAATGAGCAGGACTTGAAATTGGCATGGACACACATCCATCATCTAAAATTAAGGGGAGCGGATTATGCCAGTATAATTTGCTCGTTTTAGATTTGGCGGTTGAGTATCAGAGGGATGTCTCTGATTATGAGGTGCTGTCTGCATATATGTACACTTGGTAATACATCCAGTGTTTTTAAATTATACTGCAGTGTTAATAGAGTTTCTGAGAAGAATTTGAATTGAATCAAATCATTCTCCTTTAGTTTCTTAATGCTTTCAATGTTAATGCATAAGCGAGAGATGTACAACAGAAAAGTGATTGTAAATAATTTGCGAAATATTTATTGTGGTCTGCAGGCATGAAGAAATATAAGGAAGGTGAGGGCTGGAACACAATCTGGCTGTAGTTATGTGGAAGTGTAATTCAAGGAGATCAACGTCATAGTGACAATTTTCAGGTCTGTTCTATTTCGCGTTGCAGTTCATGCAAAAGAACAAGCAGGTCAGTATTACAATTTCAACATTTTTACTCATGGACCGGGATTACAATGAAGGAATGTCACTGTTGCAGCAAGGAACTCAGAGAAAGAGAGAGAGAGAGAATAGACAGACAGACTGACAGACAAACAGAGAAAAAGAGACAGAGTGAGAGAAAGGGAGAGAAAGGGTGAATGAGATGGAGAGAGCTAGAGAGACAGAATCAAAGAGATAGAGGAAGAGGAATGGCGTGAGTGAGAAAGAGGCAGAGAGAGTGACAGACAGGCAGATAGACACAGACAGGCAGGCAGGAAGACAGACAGACTGAGACAGACGGAGAAGGAAGCTGCGAAAAGACAGACAGACAAAGATAGTGAAAATGCAGACAGCGACAAAAAAAAACTGAGAGAGAGACAGACAGACAGAGAAAACGGGATGGAGAGAAAAAGAGAGCGTCAGACATTAGTAAGACAAAGGTACATAGAGAGAGGGAAAAAAGCAGAGAATGTAAGACAGAGGGAGAGATAGTGAGACAGAAAGGCAAACATATACAGAGAGAAATGCCGAGATTGCCAAATAAAGGTAGCCATTCAGAGAGATATAGAAACAGACATATCGGCAAAGTGAGGTAGAGACAGTAATACAGATCAACAGATAGACACACGGGCAACGTAAGAGACAGACAGACAGACAAGCAGACAAATAGACAGAGAGCAAAAAATAGGAAAGTACAAAGAAGTGAGAATGAAATAGAGTTGGACAGAAAAAAAAAAACAGAGACAATCCCAGGTGGATGCAGAGCCAGATAGAGAAAGGGAGCGAGGAGATGGAGAAACAGAGAGAAATGAAGCTGAGCAGACGTAGAAAAAGATTGTGTTTTCTCGTTCAGTCATGCTCTTTAAGTCAATTCGTATGCAAAGAATTTCGTGTTTTCATGCACCTGCAGGAAAGGCATTTTGCCACTCAAGCAAACGAAAATCGTACCTGTAGATGTTTTAAGTTTTGACTGCCGATTTACATTCTAGTTTCCTCGTAATGATCTCGCCGTAAACATGTGAAATTGTAGAGGTATCAATCCGAAATCTTTATTTTTGCCAATTTACAAAGTTGTTCTTCCTGTATGTTTAACTAACATCCATTTGTGGGTTTATATATGAGAAGTGTTCTTTGCGAGTTTATTGGTTCTCACTATACTGTTTAGAGTTTCGAATTTTTAGCAAGTTAATCATAATGAAATGAAAAGTTGGAGACCACAACGGAATCAATGTTACTGACTGACGTTCAGCATTTTGCTAGCATCGACACCTTCACTATGACGTCTAAGTGTGCCCTCCATGATATAATACAGAGTAAATATAATAAAATGAGTGCGCAGTTTCGAGCGTAACTATCATACACTGTTAATATATGAAGACCAGCATCACGTTAAATTTGGAAATTTATTTATATTTACTACAATATTGTTTATATGGAATTTTCCACTTAAACCATACATGGGGTTGGGGGTGGGGGATTCTTCCTTTCGATTTTTCAGATTAACATTGTAACTTTTTTGCACTGTTCTAATTTACACACTATTAACGATTTATTTTTGCTTGTTTTTCAATTAATTTGTGATTAAATTGTGGAGCTAACTCGACCATTATTTAATTACCTTGGAAACCTTCTCCTTCATATCTAATGTTTAATTATTTCGCTCTTTTTAACAGGTAGAAAGTTAACAATTAGCTGTCTTGAAGCCTTTCAGAAATTCTTGCTTTGCCATTTTGTTCGAACGTTTCGGGGGGGCGGGGGGAGGGGGAAGAAAATCAGATAATTATGGTCAGAATCTCAGAAATTGTCCTTTTGTCGCGGAATATCAGTTAGTTTGTTGCATTTGCACAAGTTTTCCAAAGGACCACAAGTTTTACATACATGTTTGGAATTTAGCTTGAATACTTCTTCCTGGTTCGGACCTGTATAAGCTCAATCTCTTCAAGTTTTCCTTGCGTAAAATCCCTCATTCATGGTGTAATTCTAGTAAATGTATTTTGAGGTTTCTCGCAGACGTTAGCATCCTTCCTGATAAAAAAAAGTGCCCAAAACTGAAGACAATACTGTAAATGTGGTCGAACAGATGATTTTCAGAGGTATACGCCACTTTCTTGTTTTATGTTCAATGCCTCTAATTATAATTCTGATGATACTATCAGCCTTCTTAACAACAGCTTCAACTTGCATTGCCACATTTACAGAATAAAGCACGTGAAATACTGACGTCGTTCTCGTCCTGTTCTACACTCGAAGTTGTAACATTGATCACGCACTTTCTCTCCATGTTTCTTCTGAAACAATGTATGACCTCGCGTTTCTCTGAAATGAAATTCAGCTGCCAGATTCCCATTCATTTAGCCGAATTGTCAATATTCATCTGAATTCAAAATTCACTATACTCCCGAGCTTAATATCAAAACAACCGTATACATTTTGGCCTCAACAACCAACGCGAAATCGTTTGCATAAATCAGATAAAATGGTCCTTAAACCGATCGTTTCGGAACAAGATTTTCAAATCGTCTCCACTCTGGCAAATGTCCATCTCGACCTTTGTTTCCTCCCTTTTTTTTCGCCAACTTAAACCCATGTTGCCAAGGACACATCCATTCCTTTTCTCAGCTGCTAACCAAAAATACCTTGAGACATTGTATCGAATGCCTTCTAAATCTCTAAATATACAACATCCACAGCACTACCCACATTTACTGTCTGTGTCTGGTCTTGAAAGAACTTAGTTAAATCAGTCAGACTTGACATGCCCGTGACAATGTCATGTCGACTGTCTAATACTAACTCCTTTTTTCGCAAGCCCAAGTCGACAAGCTATCTACATCCTGTTGTATCCTTTCACAATCATCTGCACCAACAGCAAATCAAACAAATCTTCTTATCACGTGCAAAATTACTAATCAGACCCATCCACATTTTCCTTCAGATCATTTATATATACTACAAACAAATAGGATCAAATACAGCTCCCTGTGGAACACCAAACATTACTGGTCTCTATTCAGAAAAACATCCTTCAACCGTTAAGTGTGGATATTTTATATTTGGAGATTTAGAAGACATTTGATACAATGTCTCCACGTATTTTTGGTTAGCAGCTGAGAAAAGGGATGTATGGGTTCTGGGCAGCATGCGTTGAAGTCGGCAAAACAAAAAGAGAGGAAACAAAGGTCGAGATGGACATTTCTCAACCGTCTGCTGTGATTAAACCAGTTTTGTATCCATCTAGCCAGCCCACACCGAATCTCAGGGATTTTTAGTTTTTGTACCAATCTGTCATGTTTGAATTTATCAAGTGCCTTCATAAATTCCACATCAACTACATCCACAGATCTTCCCTCAATAATTATATTTGTTACCTCTTCAGAAAATTCGATCAGCTCTGTGAGTCTTGACCTTCTTGTCGCTAATCAGTCCATTTTCTTAAAATATGCAGATATCCTATCTCTCAGTTTCTTCTCCAAGAGCTTCCCCACCACAGATGCCAGTCTCACTGGTCTATAATTTCCTGGATTATCCCAGTTTCTTTTTTTAATCAAGCAAACAACATTGGTTCATCTATCCACTCCTCTGGAACATTGCCTGTGGTTAAGGATGATGTGAAGTTATCTACTAATGCCCCAACTATTTCTTCCCTTACTTTTGAGTGATCCCATATGCCTTCACGGGCTGTCTTCCCTAATGCAATTTAGCATATCTCAAAAATGCCCCTTTAATATATTGACATTGTCCACAGAATGCGCATACTCATTCCTAATCTCAACATCAGTCATGCCCGTCTAGGTGAATACTGATATAAAGGACTTATTATGGATTTCTTCCACTTCCTTTGACTCCACGTATAACTTCCCTCCGTTGTCCTGGAGGGGTCTACACTTCTCCTTGCTATCATCTGTCTTTTTATATATGGACAAAAAGCCTTGGAATTCTCCTGATCCTGTTAGCTAAAAATACTTCATGGCCCATTTTAGCCTTCCAAATTCTGCTTTTAATTTCCATCCTAATTCCTCGATATTCCCTAAGGGCTTTGTTAGTTTGTAGCTGCCTAGTTCCATTGTATGCTTCCTTTTTCATTTTGACTAAGTTAACAATTTACTTTGTCATCCATGGCCCATGGATGCTACCAATCCTATCCTCCAGTTTTGCAGGACGTGAATTTCCTGCAGTTTAATCAACTGGTCTTTAAAAGCCTCCGACATGCCATACGTAGATTTTCCCTCAAATAACTGCTCCCAATCTACATCCACCAGTTCTTGTCTAATTTGAATGTAACTGGCCATTGGCCAATTAAACAGCTCACTTGATGGCCACTCTTGTCATTGTCCATGACTACTCGAAAACATCTGGATTTATAGTCACTCAGCCTAATGTGGTCTCCTACTGAAACATCGATGACCTGTCATTGCTTATTCACTAGTACCAAGTCTATTATGGTCTCCCCTCCGTTTGGATTGTCAACATACTGTCTGAAAAAGTCCTCCTGAGCATACCTAACAAATTTCTCGCGATTCAATCCCCTATCTTCGACCGATTCACAGTCAACAAGAGAAAAGTTGAAGTCATCCACGACAACTACCCTGTTTTTTTCACACTATTCTAGTGTCTGACTACATATCTGATCCTCTGTCTCACTTGGGCTCTTCGGAGGTCTGTACAAAACACTCAGAATTGTGATTTCACCCTTCCTGTTCTGGAGTTCCACCCGTAATGCTTCATGACAAAATTCCTCCGATGTATCCTTTCTCAACACAGCTGTGCTGTGATCTCTCATCAACATTGCGACTCCCCCCTCCCCACCACTTTTCTTTCACTTTCTGTCCGTATAAACAGCGAAATGCTGGAATTTTAAGTTGGCAGTTTTCCCCCAACTTTGACCATCTCTCCGTAATGGCAAAAACATTATAATTCCAGCAGTAATTCATGTTCTTAGTTCGTCTGTCTTACCTGTTATATTTTTCGCATTGAATTAAATATATTCCAGATCTTCAGTACCTCTGGGCCTCGCGTCTTCATTCTTCCTGCTCTTACTCTGTGTTATGCATATCTCAGTATTTTCTTTGGCCTAAGCCCCTGCACTTAGTGGCCCGCTGTTTCTGTTCTGCACCCGCATGCCACAGTAGCTTAAACTGTCCTGAAAAGTTCTGGCAAACCTCCCACCCAGGATACTGGTGCCCCTCCAGTTCAGGTGTAATCCACCTTTCTTTTATAATTCCCACCATCCCCAGAAGACATCCCACTGATCCACATATCTAAACACTTGGCTCCTAAAACAGTTTTATAGTATCGTTTTCAACTATATTCTCCCTTTGTGTTCCGAGCCTCACTGGAGCTTGGTCCGTGTAGTAATCGTCAGATTATTACTCTGGCGACCCTGCTTTTTATCTCCCAACCTAACTACCTGAATTATCCTCGCGGGACCTCTTCCATCTATCTACCTATGACATTTGTTTCAATGTGGAAAAATTCTTTCAATTGTTTTCTCTCCCGTTTCATGATGCCCTGTACCTGCCCCGAGGCATCCGAGACCCTGGCTGTAGGAAGACAACAGACCATCCTAGAGTTTCTTTCATGGTCACAGAAATGCTTGTCTGTGTCCCTGACTACCGATTCACCAGAACTATCGCTCCTCTTTACTTTGCTACACCCTGTTCTCCAGCAGGTCCACTTGTGGTGCCACAGGCATGGCTACTGCTTGCAACCGCAAACCCACTCCCAACAATATTCAAAATGGTATACCGTTTTGAGAGGGGAATATCCGCAGAAGACTCGTGCACTACCTACCTCTTCTCCTGGCATTCCCCAACTTTGTGTCTGGACCTGTATTGTAATCACCTCTTTTAAGCTAGTGTCTATCACTTTTACTGTCCACCTGCTTCTCCAAACGAACCACCCTGTCTGTGGTGAGCTGCAGCGGACCACACACGTTGCAGACGTCGTTGTCATGGACACCAGAATGCTCCCTGATTTCCTGCATCTGAAAGGAGGAGCATACCACAGCGCTAACTGCCATTTCCTTCCTTGTACTCTCGCAGTGTTTTTTTTTTTCAGTTAGAGGAGATGGAGAGAACACTACATGAATATTATGTTTCGGTTTCAAACACACCTTGACACCAGCTCCTCTGCGATATTCAGACCATTCGTGGTGACTGCAGTGCCGTCTCATAGAATTCCTCTCCATGACGTCTCTGCCGCCCTCTGATTCAATCGTCTTACTCGTGTTGATCAGTGAGGGTGACCGGATGCGATCCAATCCCTGGACGTCGTGACTGCAGTGCCATCCTCCAAAATTCTCCTCGGTGACATCTCTGCCACATTCTGACTCTGAATTTTACCAATGACATCATGCGAGTTGACTGACAGTACTTTAATTCTGCAATAAGCTTCTCACATAATACACTGCAAGAAAACGTGTGTTGATTTAATTACTTATAGAAGACAATCTGTTACTTTATATAGAATTCAGTGCGATCACAACTGAACACCACTCTTCCATGTTAACTCTTTGACGAGGTCATTGTGCACTGCACATTATGCGGTTTCAATCCATCAATTATCCACTTGAACGGCGAGTTTTAGCCTTCTATCTGTCAACAAGACCATCTCAGGTTCTGAGATTATGTGAAACATTTCACGAAATGTTCCTGATCTGCTTAAGTTCTTCTTATTCCTCTGTATAAAGCTATATACTTATTTTTGCTGTTGTTATTCCAGGAATTACGGTTTTTAATGCATAAATTGTGTCTTCTGCATATTCAGCCAACTGGTTGCAATTCCATAAACATTGCCCGTGATTTTACTTGAAATAAATTGCGAATTATTTGTTGGTTCAGGTTTAAGACTGCACCCTTCTTCAATAAACCAAAAGCACGTTTATTCTTCTTTTTTTCTTATTCATGATATGCCAACAACGTTCACAGTCGTCATTTGGCTTTAAAATTGGTGCTTCACCATACTGTTGAAAAAAAGTGAATATTCCATATTACTTATTCAGCTAGGTTTAGTTGATCTTTCTGTATCCTGATATTATTTATTTAAACTGATGAGACATACGTTCCTGTGGTAAATATAGTTACTTATTTTTGAACAATACTTTAGATTACATGTTTGTTTTTCCAACACGAAAGCAGTCAAAGCATAGACTTTCAATTTTGTCTTCTGTAAAGTTCCTCTAAGATATATGAATCGACATTTCAAGTGTTTCATTCGTCTGGATATTTTTTTCGTGAATCAATCCTTGTTCATTTCCGCTCTGCTTTATCACGCCATGTGGATACAGTTGAATCCACCGCTGCCTGTTGAAATTGGAATTTTCTCCCCCTCCGTGGGCTTAATGATTTCCACCCTTAAAGAGGGCATATTCTCGTCCGTTTAGAAAATCGTTATATTTGAATTGACAAAATACAAGCCTAAATTCTTTATTCCGTCGTTAGTAAAGAACAACATTGGAGATCATTTCAATTGATTGAACACAATCCATACATTTCATAATTTAGCCTGTTAATAATTAATTATATTTAACATTTAATGCATTTAATAAATAGTATGCAATACATGCTTGTTTCCTGTTATGGATACATAATTGTTTGCGTATCTGGGTACATTTAAATATATATATATAATGAGAATGTCAGATGTCGTGATGGCATACTTCTCATATCAATTCATTGTCAGAAAAGCAATGTCTCAACGCCAGTAATAAGAGTTTACTTCAAGAAATAATGTGAAAGACAGATGACATGTTTATTTTACTTGTTGTTTCTATTTTGCTTCTTCGATTGCAAAGTGATCCTGAACCATGATTGTGTTTGTTCCTTCGTAAAGAGAAAAGGACGAACTGCACTTAAGAGTCTAATTATGACGATCAATCCATTATTAACTTTCAAAATTAAAAAGCCGAGCTGGCTCACAAATGTCCTTTAGGGAAGGAAAAAGCTATCATACCTGATCTAGCCTACATGTGACTACAGAATATGGCTGACTCCTAATTGGCCTCTGGGCAAGTACGAAGGTAATAAATGCTGCCTATCACGAGACGCCCTCATTCAATGATTAAAGAAAAACAGCAACAACAAAAAAAGCAGCAACGAGGGATTCTGTGCTTCTAGGACTTCACTTAGAATTCGGCAAATGATCTTTAAAAATAATGTCTCTAAGTATTATTTTTGAGGATGTCATGTCTTTGTTGTGGTCATACAGCAGATGGCTAACCTTCACTCGTGGATTCATAAGATCTCTGTTTTCTATATTGCAAAAAATGACACTCCAATCCCAACGTGTGTAGCACAAAATCGCAATAACCTTTTCATTGCATTTCCTTGGCAAAATGATATTCTTATTCCTTTGTTTTTGTCACCGTATTTATAACTTTTATCGTTCTTTTGCTAAACATCTTTGTTGACAAATTGCAGCTACAAACTAAACCACAACGTTGTCCTTTCTCAGTATTATCTGAAGTTGTCTGCTTTAGTTCAATAACAGTTGGCTGTCATTGTACAACACCGAATCCAAAATGTCCAGCTATCCAAACCACAACTGCAATGCGTTTCGCTTGAATTTGCAGTCCTACCTTGACAACTTAATGTTTACTTATCACCATCTTCAATTAGCACTACGAATTTGACGAGTTAAAAATACTCTTTCGCCAATAGTTTGGTGCCACACAATCTCAACAGTTATTTTAAGCTACACTTTGTTGGCAGATCAATATTGGATCAGTTCGCAAAGGTTTATACCATATTGTTAAATTTATTTAACGTTTTTCAGTTTGAAACGGATTGCACTCTCGCATACAGAAATTTCAGGTCTTTTGACCTCTGACAAGGTACTTAACTAGAATGACAAAATTGTACGCTTATGTATTAAGTGCCGCTTCCTTCTCCTTTATTTTATGTTATTTAAGGGAGAAAGAACTAATATTGATGGTTGATTTACTTTGCACAATTCTCAACTCATATAATTGGATGTGTTTAGTTGCAGTGGCAGCTGTCATTTAATGAGTTCCAATAGCTGTTGAAACTCACGATGATTTATTTGTCATTTGGATAATGATATTTAAATAATGGTGAATGTTTTCTTTCTCCATCGTGGACTTTCAGAACTTAAGAAATGCAAAGAAGGCGAGTACTTTAAAATAACAGATCAGTGCTCACGCGGAATTAACTTCCTCCACAAGTCCGAGAAACATACCTGGCATGTGCAACAGCTAGTCGACTTAATATTGTTTTATTTCTTCAAGGAAAATTCGGCTTGAATCAAAGGAAATACTTAGGGAATAACAAGCGAGTACAACACGTTTAGTCTCAGGGATACTGCAAAAATGTGCACTGATGATAAAAGAAAAACAGTATATTGACGACATCAGATAACGGATTGCTTGACAAGAAAAGAAAGAAATACGAAAACAATTGATGAATATAGATAATATTTTGGCTGCGATTTTTTTCTGTTATTTCTTAAATGTGGGCGATTATCCTTCTCTTCGTTAGATGTTGAACAACGGAAATTCTTTTTTTTTTTAATCATGGACTGCTTTGTCCTGCAGACCTTGCAAAACAACAAGCAGGTAAGGATAAAAGATTTATCAAGATGTTACAAGACCGGAACTTTCCGAAAAGAAACAAAATCCCTGCAGAGTTTTCCATGACCAGTGCTTTCCTGTCAATGAGAATAACGGAGTATTACTTCTCCATCACCATCATGTTTGACATACCATGAACACCTATTTGTTCGTACAAGCCATGTTGGAATAGCGAAAGATGCAAACTCTGATGATCAGAGGGAAGGTAATGAATATACCCTGCAACAAGCAACGTGAACACTTCACAGATAAAAATGAACAGACAATCAACATTTAACCAATTTCCTTCCTGCAGCTGAATGATCATAATGAAATGCAGGAACAAACATGGAGAAAAGAAAAAAAAAAATGTCACGTTGAATAATGAATCAAACTGTTTGGATGCCACCAGAAGACATCGTTATATGTAACAATTATAATTACTACAAACAATGTTTCTGCCTGGTTGGGTAATTCAATAATGTATATCAAAGTGCCCAGAAAAGATTCACATCGACTTAGCTTGCTTCTGCTGACAGGCACTTTTCTGGAAACACTGCAATATTTCAAATAATTAGAGAATGCATATTGTTTAAACAGTGTTTTGACAGTGTCACAAAATTGTACCATTCAAACTCCAGCAATACCTTACTTTGTACAGACTGATGACATCGGATATGGGTGAAGGAGCTAACAAGATCAGCTTTGTAACTCAATTAGAAAGTAGACCTTCCTTAAAACATTGCTCTTGTCTTAATGACGATGCCTAATTAAAGTTCTATCCCACAATGATTTGTACAATAAATTGTAATGATCATGAACAGATGGTTTACCTACCAACGTAGAGGAAATCCACACTTCTGAACCACACGTGAAGCATAGCACTCACTTTACTTTTGACATTTGACTTAAGTTAAATAAGAATTGATGTAAATGTTTCGAAATTCCAGGCTAGTCTAAAGCCAGAATGCACAAATAAATAGAGCATATTTTCATTCTGAAATTTCATGCAGAACTAGAAGGTTAACAAAAATTAGCATCTCCCCCTCAATAACGCCCCCCGACATCCCGATCATCACCCCGTCTCAATTATGCCTCAGTGAATATGCGTGCTATAATTTAACTTGATTGTTCATTGATTTTCTCTTTTTTCTCCATTTAGATTTCAGAAAGTGTAAAGGCGGTGAGAATTCTAACTACATATAGGGGATGTACATGTTTACCATTTGAAATTGTGCATTGTTTTACGGCTATGTATTCAATATGGCCTGAAATGAAGACGAAATGTGTCAGAATTTAGAGAGACAATTATTTTCTCAAGTGAGTTAAATGCATGTCCAAATGACGAGATTGATTGACTTGTATGATAATTACGGAAAATAATGATCCATAATAATTTGAACAGTTTATTTAGATAACATATTTGAAAACTTAAGAATGAAATAGGGGATTTACATTGGCTGATTAACACATACCTCCTCTTTATCCGTTACGGTTGAGTACTGACATTGGCATTTCTGTCAATTCATTATGGTATATAATAACTGAAAGTTAACTATTCCCACCAGATCTTTCAAAGAACCAAGGCGGTAAGGACAGCTGCAAAGTTCTCGTATATCTAAGAGTATCTTTCCAAATTTATGAAGGACAAACGTTTGAGAACAAACCTCAGATGTGTGTTCTTACTGCGTGCTTGCAACATTTACTGAATGTTATTTCTTTGTTAAGCTGTACAATTCAACCTGCCTGAAATCCACATTTTTGCGTTGAAAATAATTAAATCCATGAATATCAACACAGATAGCATTGTTAACCGTGGTAGATAATTACTTTGCAGAGCAAATCACATCATTGCAGTTCTGAATACAACCTATAACTGTTTGCTAGAGTCAGTGTTGCCATTGTTCAGGTAAAGTTGCATTTACAAATCAGTTTATCTAATTTATGTTTGACGAGTGACTAAAATCTCCAGCCGAAGAACATTATCGTGGGTTTCTGTATAAAGAACACAGTATCATTACCACTGTGTCAACATGTTGTAACAATACACATTGCTAGATACTATAGATTAATGTATATAAAAATAGATAGTTAGATAGATAGACAGACAGACAGATAGATAGACAGATAGAAAGATAATTTAAAAAATAAGTACACAAATAAGTCATTGTATACAAGACGAGCCAATGGTAATAATGTTATTTATGAGAAATATAGAACTTTCGTGCATGTCCCTAGGTAAAGAAAGTGTAGAACCAGAATGAATATATAAGATGTTCACTAATGGCTCTGACAGATCAGTCTCACAAGAAATTTATGCATTCTTAGGGATTCTCCTAAAAAATAGACGCGAAAACTAAGCTTACCGAATGTACTTACGACTTGACTATCCAGATACAATTTAGTCCCTTGAACCTGAATGAAAATAAGATTATTCCTGTGTATAATACACTGATAGCCTGGCAAAAGAGGGAACAATGAAATTCTTTTACAGAGAGTGCCCTTGAGTGCACGAAACAATATTATGAATCTTCTGATGAAAAACATTATTTAAAATAATTTACGGATCATGAATATTTTATAAAATTCGTCAAAATTGATAACCCTGTACATCTCTGATGTTAATGAATGTGGTAACTTGGATGATCGAGCATTATATTGCATTTTAAAGGCTTTGTCCATTGCTTCTTCGAATCAAACTAAGAGTCAGGAAGCTAAGAATAAAAGTGTGTTAGTGTGCTTTAACTATACCGTACTCGAAGATCTAGATTTCCTTTGCCACTAAATAACATGTCCATTATTCAGTATTGGGTGAAAGAAATTTGTTCTTATTTCAACTTGGGATTTTAAGAAGAAACACAGGTATTTTGAGGAATTGAGATATGGTTGCAATGACACAATGTATTATTTAACGTAGTCCATTTGTCAGGTCGTAGAGACAAAGAGAGAGTGCAGTATCAATGTGATCCATCATCATAATCACAATAACAAATAAAGCGAGAAAGATAATGTGAGGAAGTCCAGACCAGTGTGTTTCAGAATGAGTTATTTGCGTTGGAAACTGACATGACAAGTGATATTCTGATACCTTATAAATATGTTACGAAATGATCTGCGAACCATGAGGCATTTCATTCTAATGTCTATGCGACCCATGAGATTACTGCAAGTGTGTCAAATATATTAGCCTTTTAATTAATGACTTATGTTAATTTTTAGTGGTTGGCTCATATTTTCGACAGATATCAAGAAACTCAAAGCAGGTGAGGGATTCAACGAAATAAGTGTGAACATCTGCAAATCAAGTTTACCAAGTTTAACTTTCTTCCGTTTGGATTCATGCTCTTCAGGATATTGGTGATTTATGGTCAGGTGAAAACATTTCCGAGTCTCTTTCTCTCTTTCTCCCCCCCGCCTCTCTCTCTCTCTCTCTCGCTCTTTCTCTCTCTGTCTCCATATACACGTTTATATGTATCTATTGTTGAAGAAATATAGGAGAACAATGGTTTCATTAATAAATTTTTCGAAGTGTTTGGTAATAGATTAATAGATTAATAGCTCTAAGGTAAAATATCGATCCACCCCTTTTACATGATTTTCATTTCATTTTCATTATTTTTGTCTTACATTGGAGTTGATGTAATAATGACATTGTTTAGAGAAAATGTAATCGTTGTTTTTGCCATGCAGTTATTGCAATGCAACAAACAGGTAAGGAAAATTTCAATATACTAGTCTATCGACATGTGCATAAATATATGATAACTTTGCTTTTTCCTAAAGAAGTCCAATTATGTCCAAAAACCTAAGACGTGTGCGGAATCCTTGCTTTGCCCGAGTTGAGGTGGTACTTCCACCATTCCTAAGAAGGGAATGAGAAATATGCTATGACAAAGGAATGGGAAACTATCAGGAAGAAATAAAACGTATCCAAATTCAATAAGTTGCAACATGGAGAGAGGTGTGTGAAGACACCCGTCATGGAAATCGAATAAACTAATTGTGGATGAAAAAGAAAAAAATGATTTGCGTGAACTCATAACTTGACAGAATGTCCCCAGTCAGAAAATCAGGAGAGATGCCCAGAGTGGGAGAAAAAAAAACCCAGTGGACCACGATAGAATTGGTGAGAGGTGAAGGGCCGAAAGTGAGCTGTTAACATTCGTTGGGAAATTCTTCAAGGTGACAGTGTCACATGTGATGAGGAAACAATTGAGATGCACTGCCAACCATGCAATAGGCAAAGGAAGAAACTTGATGAAGAGAAGGGAAGAGAGACAGGCATCAAGTTTGGAGTTAGAACACGTATGCATCTTTATTAACGAAACGATTCACGAAATAGTAAGGAATCATAATTCAAATGGCGATCAGATTTTGGTGGCCAAAAATAAATGCATAGGTCCTTTATTATTGGAAACATGATGATGGGCTTCCTTCCAAATATTTTGCGCACATTGCTCCTGAATTGGCAAGTTTCTAATCTTAAAAATTCGCTATAACCTTATATGGTTCCATTACTTTAAAAGTAAATGAAGCAAAGATTTCTATCAAATAATTGACAACAAAGAGCTCAAGAAAGTATTCTTAACGTCACCTATATAAAATTAGAAGAGCTTCAATTTTGCATTAAGAATAGGACTAAGCACTTGGAAAATTTAAGACATGTAATGCAGAATCACGAAGGTTTCTAAAAGGCAAAGTATGCATGACATTTTGTTTCTTGGTCTTATAACTGGAATGTAAATTGCATATAAAACAGGCTGAAGAATGTGATAGGCAATATCATTGCATTCCAGCCTCCTAAACCAAAGCGTGGTCAGCTCATGTCGACTTGACACATTGCAGCAAGGAAGCAGGGATAAGCTGATATGCTTGCACAACTTGGACAAAACGACAATAATTTAGGACGCTCTCAAACAATTTAGGTGGAGTAAAACAGAAGCAAAGTTATTTCGTGAACGGAATGCAACGATGTTTTTGACATGTAATTGATATCAAGATTGTTTTGCATTCCTAAGCATCATAGAAATACATAGACACTCTTTGAAAATGAATCTTTTTCACTATTACTGACAAATGGCTTTATGAAGTACGCCCTATCTCCCTCTTGACTGCCCTTTCATATTTTTAGACACCGTTCAACAACACATTTAATTCCCACATTGGACATAATTTCAAAATAATTTACAAATTATTAAATACGTCAAAATACGCTGGAATGTAATGTAGTGTACTCGTACATTCTGACAGACACGTAAGTCGTCTGCAGATGGAACAGATATTGCGTTAGATTGGGCTGTTTGCGTAGAACATACACAAACATTTACTATCTCTCTCTCACACACACGCCCATATGCTCACACACACACTTACACACACATAGACGCAGACCTCCCTCCCCACACAAACACAAACTCACGCATATTGTGCCTGTATCAACTGAATGAAATTAATAGCAGTCGTTCTCTAGTTTATTACTAAGGGCAATTTATTCACTAATAAATGTCAAATGCTCTTGTTTGTATTTGCTTCATGTTTATTTGTTCGTTTCTCGGCATCATGCGACAGCTGATTTTTAAGTGTGAATGCCTCTACACATTTAGTTACAATTAGCAAGATCATCTCAGTCAGCATATGAAAGATGCATTGATTCCATTTCTATCTGCAGTTTCACAATTATTTTCAAAATACAGCACCCCGAAAGAAACGCTTTTTGTTTTGTTAGCAGTATTCAAAGCTCATCCTATCAATTGTTTGCGTTACGTGTGGTGTAGATGACAGGAAAGATAATATTAACTTTCCTCAGGCAGGTGCAATGAACTGAAGAGAAATCCATAATGTACTGTGATGGGCTTCTGTACATCACTCTTTCGGGTCAGGGAGAAAGTGCAACGAATGAGAATGCAAGTGGCTGCTGCTTTGAGACGTGCACAGTGTGAATAGTTTTGCTTGAAAATACAATTTTCTTAATACTTTAGGAGATAATTCAAAATGCAGTCAACGTTGTGACCATGATTTTGTGATGATGCCATGGAGAAACATGATTTTTATTTAGAAAAAAACAATGAGGACTGTATTTTAATGGTTTATCTACTATATTGTTACAGATCTTAAGAAGTGTAAAGAAGGTTGGGCCTTTAAATATTTCTCTTTTGTAAACATGTTGGAGTTTAGACAAAGACTATAAACATGTTTTCATGGTTGTGACTGGATCAACTTAGCCAATTTCGTCCTCACCCTCAACAATTTCTCTTTCAATTCCTCCCACTTCCTACAGACAAAGGGGGTGTCCATGAGTACCCGCATGGGCCCAAGCTATGCCTGCCTCTTTGTAGGTTACGTGGAACAATCCCTCTTCCGTACCAACACTGGCCCTAAACCCCACCTCTTCCTCCGTTACATTGATGACTGTATCGATTCCGCCTCGTGCTCCAACGAGGAGTTTGAACGGTTCATCCACTTCACCAACACCTTCCCCCCCAACATAAGTTCACCTGGACCATCTCTATCACCTTTCTCACCTTCCTGGACCTCCCTGTCTCCATCTTGGGTAACTACCTAGAAACCAATATACATTTCAATCCCACCGACTCCCACAGCTACCTGGAATACACCTCCTCCCACCCACTTTCCTGCAAAAATGCCATCACCTATTGCCAATTTCTTCACCTCCGCTGCATCTGCTCCCAGGATGAGGCATTCCACTCCCGTACGTCTCAGATGTCCTCATTCTTCAAGGACCACAACTTCCCCGCTGCATTGGTCGAGAATGCCCTCGACCATGTCTCCACATTTCCCGCAACTCAACCCTCACACCCCTTCCCCGCAATAACAACCAAAAAAGAATCCCCCTCGTACTCACGTCCCACCCCACTAACCGCCGGATCCAACACATCATCCTCCAACACTTCCGCCATTCGACCACACTACCAAAGACCTTTTTCCCTCCCCACCCTTGACTGCTTTCCGGAGGGACCACTCTCTCCGTGATTCACTTGTCCGCTCCACTCCCCTCCAGCGTCAACACACCCGGCACTTTTCCCTGCAAACGCAGGAAGAGGGGTGTTACAACTGCCCCCACACCTCCTCCCTCACCACCACCCCAGGCCCCAAGAAGACTTTCCACATCAAGCAGATGTTCACCTGCGCATCTGCCAATGTGATATATTGCATCCGCTGTAGCCGTTGTGGCTTCCTCTCCATCGGGGAAACCAAGGGGAGGCTTGGGGACTGCTTTGCCGAACACCTGCGCTTGGTTCACAACAAACAATTGCACCTCTCAGACGCGAACCATTTCAACTTCCCCTCCCATTCCTCAGACGACATGTCCTTCCTGGTCCTCCTGAAGTGCCACAATGATACCACCCGAAGGCTGCAGGAACAGCAACTCATATTTAGCCTGGGAAACCTGCAGCCCAGTGGTATCAATGTGGATTTCACAAGCTTCAATATCTCCCCTCCACCTACCGCACCCCAAAACCAGTCCAGCTCTTCTCCGCCTCCCTAATCTGTTCTTCCTCTCACCTATCCCCACCTCCCACCTCAGGCCGCACCCCATCTCCTACCTACCCTCCTCATCCCGCCCCCTTGACCTGCCCGTCCTCCGTGGACTGCCCTATCTCCTTCCTACCTCCCCACCTACACTCACCTTTACTGGCCCCATTCCCGCCTTTTTGACTTGTCTCTCTCTTTTCCACATATCCTCTCCTCTATCCTATCCATCTTCTATCCGCCTCCCCCTCTCTCCCTATTTATTTCGGAACCCTCTTCCCCTCCCCCATTTCTGATGAAGGGTCTAGACCTGAAACGTCAGCTTTCCTGCTCCCATGATGTTGCTTGGCCTGCTGTGTTCATCCAGCTTCACACCTTGTTATCTCTGTTAAGTTAATTGATTCTGGATTTGTCCTCTTTAACAAGTTACAAGTGTAATTTTTGCATACTCACCAGAAATATATGTGTAACAGGAGGAAAAATAAATGAAACATAACTTGGTGTGCTAGACATCTAGAATATCTTTCAGCTGTTTCAGAAACAGAGGCAATATTTGAATCATTTCTGCATGCCGGTATAATTGGAATGTGTAAACAATAAAATAAGTCTATCATTGATGTCTTCACTGCATGTTTTGTCTTTTATTTTAGTTAATACTGCCCTGATTTTGAATTTGCTTCAATTTCGAGTTGGAGTCAGTTCAATTCGAAATGATTGTCTGGCTTCTCCCTTCAGGTCTAGTGAAGGAACAAACCGGTATGTACAAATAAGTTATGAACTAAGATGACAGAAGTGCTTTTGAAAAACCTTAGCGAGGAATATTTTGCTTTACTTTCATTCGAGTGAAAGAGAGAGTCAATGGGGGTGGGGGACGGGTAGAGAGATAGGAAGAGAGAGAGAGACAGAGAGAGTGGCAGAAAGAGAAAGACAGAGAGAGAGGGAGAGAGAAACAGACAGAGACTGGACTTCTGTGGCTGGTTGCGGAATAGCAAATGCGTTAGGAATGCTGCTGAGTGTCAAACATATGACGTCAAAAAGAAAACAGACAAGGAAATTGTCCAAGGCATAAACAATAGAAACAGGAAATGCATCAAAAGTTGCAAAATTAGAAACAAAAAACGTGAGAAATAATTAATCTGAAGGATTGACCAATATCGATCAACATCATAAAAAGTTAATTTAATGTGTCTTTGTTTGATCAGATATTCCAAAAACACATTCACAGCTGTTACTCAGCGATATGTAATTAATAGGTGATCGTTAGTGTGAATTTCAGTGATTCTTACCTTGACTGAAAGATTCAGTGCTGCTCATTCTTATTCTAAACCATCAACGGTAATCTAATGTTTCTCATGAAGCATACAGCATTTAGGACAGTTTCGATAAAGGCAATCTTTGGCCCTTCGAAAAATCGTGAATGTTATGAGGGAAAGTGAAGGTTGTGAACAAACTCCGTGTGCAAATTTCATGTCCAACATAAGGGTCATAGTCACACATCATCAACTCTTCGTTGACATGTTAACTAAGAAAAATATTCAGGTCGGAGTGGTGAGTTTAAAAAAATGGCACAAGAAGAGCATCTTGTCACTAATTGAATTAAAAATCAGGCTTTATGGTGGAGGAGTTAATCAAACAGGTCTGAAGAAAAGAAAATTATTCAGTTTTATAAAACACTTCGTTATACAGCAAACGTTTTTAGCTACATGCTGCAGAACGTGCCAAGACGATAACATCACTGACGTTTTAATGAGACAGTTTTCATTACCCATGCCATAACAAAATAATCGCACCTCATATATGTGTACAAAAACAAAAGAACAAAAACACAATCAATTCACAGTGATTTGTTTTGATTCAGGATAAAACTGTAGATGTGCCACAACAGCTTATACAGAAATTGCCCAAGAAATTTAAAATTCCACTGAAAATCTATGCACCTGCAGAAATACCTGCTGAGAGCTTTTAGAGCTGATGTAGTTGCTCTCGAACCTGGCAAAGTAAAATCAAAGATGTCAAACATTATGAGCAATCTCACCTGTCAACTTCCAAGCAAATTCACTCACCCTAATCTGAAACAGAGGCCAAGCCATTCTTCAGACTTGCATGTTCTCAGATCGGGGACAATCTAGGAAAACAAGAGCATTTGATTTAGTTGTAATCCACCAAAACAAGTAAAATGTTTTCTTTATTGTGATATGGCAAAGCTGTTCCAATCGCCGTCCCTTGTCTACACTGAATGTCTAACACTGGACATAACTTTACAAAGCGTACCAGTTGCTGTTGTAAATCCACATCTAAACAAAACAAAAATGCTATTCCGAAAATCAAATCCCTCACAAAGCATGCCTACATGATAACTTGAATGCTAACATGCTTAGATGCATCGAACATCCTATTACAAGATGTGCAAGTAATGAGACACCTCCTCGTACATACCCACAATTGGTCTGGTCTGGTACAGTTCTTCAGACAACCCACCAAATTCTGTCTCATCTGGAACTCCTCAGAATTAGCAGGAGTCCACAACTACCTCCAGATTAAAATAAGATCCAACGTGCCATAGAATCAATGTCAATCCGTCCTTCACGTGATTTTAGCATTGGCCAACAACTGAGACTGCTACATTAATATACCACAGATCTGTGACTGCTTTCTCACCAAGTTATGCACACTTCAATTTAACATAAATCCACCTTAAGTTTCCATTTCATTTATTGGAGGAATCGTAACCCAAAATAATTAAGTGTCTGCCAGAAAATCATATCTGTGTTTGTTTATCAGTTTCTTCTACAATTCCAAGCAGTTACTTTTATTAAGTACTAAACTGCAGCAATTCTAACTTCACTAGCCTGAGATATGGATAGATCATTTAATTCGCAGCCAGAAACATCAATCCCTGGACACTTCCTTTTACAAACTGAGCAACCATCCTCTCTAATTGTACCCCGAAAACAGGTTGGGACTGTATTACCTCGCAAATATGGTGCGTTTTTCAAAGTTTTGGCAAAGATCTGTAGTTCGCGTTGTAGATGAAGTTGTTGACTTGTTCGCCAACTGACTTGTTCTCGTTCAGATATTTTGTCACCATGGCAGGTGACATCATCAGTGGGTGAAGTGGTGTTATTCTCCTTCGATTGGAATTTATACCGTTTGGTCCTTTACGGTGAGTAGTGTCATTTCCGGCTTTGATCTGTGTGGGTTTGTATATGGGGTCCAATTGATTGCATTGCAGGTGGAGAATATAGATATGTACGGGAATCCCTAGAAGCACGGTTCAATCAACAAACACATAGAATTAGATCCTACGTTCAGTGGAGGATCCACTAATGATTTCCCTTAGCATGGTAATCAAAAGTCTGAACATGTAAAAGCCACCTCAGCGGGCAAGTCAACAATCTCATGCCACGTTATCACAACCCACTACTACACATTCTTTCAGTTACCTTGCAGAGTGTTTGATTCCTATTCGTTGTCACAACACTTCTGTGCCCTTTGAATGGTACAAGATTATCCAGAAAGATTAGATCAAATTTAGGACTGCTGGACAGCACACGAATTGGTCTTCGATTTTTGCTGGCATGGCCTTTCGATGAACAAAAAACATGTCTTGATTATGAGTGGGCATTTCTCAGACGAATGTGGTTGGAAGTATTAATTTTGACTGAGACGTCTATGATGCCCAGATTGAAATTATTCTCAATTGATTTTAATCCAAGTTATGTTTTGTTTCTGCTTGGCAATTGACATATCTGAAAATCTTTTCTCTTTATTTTCCGACTTATTAAGTAGCAAAGATCGAGTTGTCCGTGAAGGATTGTGCATATGCCTCATGCGCTTCTGGTAAATGACTGTGAGCGTGAAATTCCTGTTGTAAACTTTGAACAATCACTTAATCGACTGACTTGGCACATGATAGAAAAGACAAATGCATTTTTTTCTGGTGCTTTAAGAGACTCCTGCTCAATAGGGTTACACACTAGCTAAGCCTTGTAGACAGCACTGTGGTGACTTACTAGATCAAATAACGCAAAATGAACTGAGCCTTTAAATAGCAACTGGTTCTGACTGCTGAGTAATGCATGATGAAAGGAAAAAAAAGCTTTCAAATAATATCTGCGCTACTGTGCAGGTGCCAATAGTTTTATTAGTATTCATTCAATGAGTCACTAACCAGGAAGAGTTGTGTTAGTGGAGTTAGACATGATATCGTCGTTTGACAAAATGAGCAATTTCAAAAATTAGAGTAAAATCCTGCGCAACAATCTGATGAATTCTACATGGTGGAGAGAGGGAAAAATACGCACCGAAAACCCAATGTTTCTACTATTAAATTTCCTGAAAGCCTTGATTGTTTGAAAAATACATGTTCTGAGAGGGCTTTTAGTTCTGTGAAAATTAACTGCTGCGTATGAGATAGTTGTCACACAGCAAAACCGTAAGAACAACTGGAACAACAACGAGAATCCTTTTCTGCCCTACAGATCTTAAGAAGTGCAAAGAATGTGAGTCCTTCAATGAAATGTTTCCCTTGCTTATTTTTAAGAAGAAACAAATAGCGTTCAGCATTAGTTCACGGCTGATGATCACAAGTCATTGGCTATTGATGGCTATCACTAAACTCCACACTGGACTTGTGGCAAGATTAAAGTTTTGCCAGTGGAGATTAGTCTTTTTTTAAGAAAACAAATGTATCTAAACCTTGATACAGGAAGTCCTGTCTTTATGGAAACAACGGAAAACTGTGTATTTTTTTTTTCACCAATAAGATTATGTGATAGGTTGCAAAGAAGAAATAAACTTAAGCCCAGCTGCCGATATTGATTTATTTTAATTCAATGTGAAGTTGTATATTTGTTTTACTGTTAAGGGAATTTCAGAAACTACTTTCATGTAATTGTCTGCGTTTTCTTATGCAGCTTTTGCAAAGGAAGTCATCGGTAAGGGTCATCAATGATCAATTTACGTTTACGTGCAACTCGACACAGTAACTGTTTAGATGTGCATGTGACTAATCGTCTCAGAGTTACTTTCGGTTGGAGAGCTCACTGATATCAGGATGAGGATTTAACAATAATTATACAGCAAGCAAGAGATTCATATTTTGTTACAGAGGTGTAAACTGTTTACATATTTACAAAGAGTAAAATACGTAAACAGATTAATAGAAGTTAAATATAGATGAATTGTGCGAGAAATGAAAGTAAACAGAAGAGTCCTCCTTTTTCATGCATTGTAATAGCAGATTTTTTGAGTAATGGATATATATGTAACTAACTCAGAAATAACACTGCAAAAAGGACACTTTGTGTGTGTTTGAGTCCATGTTTGTGAGGGAAGAGAGAGTGTGAATGTATGTGTGTACGTGTAAGTGAGTGAGTGTGTGTGTGTGAGAGAGAGATAGATAGATAGATAGAGAGAGGGAGAGAGAAAACTGTAAAACAAAATGCATGCATCAAGTATTCCACTATTCTGCAAGTTATGCGTCACGATATTTTATTTGCCCTTTCTACATCTCAGATATCAAAATATCATTTATAATGATCTTTTTCCTTCATGCAGCTCTTGCCAAGGAAAAATCGGGTGCGCTCAGTAAGAATATCAATGTATTTCAGAGTTTCATTTAGCAAATGACTTGACAACTGATATTGCTGTTTCGAATTCTTTCCATGCATGCACTGATTTTCTTTTTCCTTATGTGTTTATTGCAATGAAGAAAATGCAACATATTTATTTACTCCTGTTTGTATGCAGAGTGATTACAGCATGGTTTGATTTTTCTATGCAAAGAACTTGCGCACACTTGGGCACTCATCTAGAATTTGACGGACGCATAAACCGGATAAAGATAGTCTAAATATTCCAAAACAAAGTTGGCATTGAAAATAAAATAACATAAAATATTCCCAGGTGCGTGTGTGTGTGTGTGTGTGTGTGTGTATCACAGGGAGAGACCATGAACGACAGACAGAGGGAGAGACGGAGTGGCAGTCAGAGAGAAACAGAGAGAGAAGGCAGTATGAGATTTATGCAGCTATTTTTAGCTAATTGGGCAACTTGCACATTGCACAACTGCGACTACGCGGCATTTTTGAAGATTGAGTTGCCACTGAGAGTACTTGAATGTGAATGTGCAAGTTCAGAACTGATTTTGTTTTTCTTTCTGCGCAAAGTAAAATTACCAAATGAGCAATGATTTTGCCTATTTTTTTTTTAATACAGGTCTTAACAAGGCCAAAGAAGGTTAGGGCGATATGAATAGAATATGCTTGTTTGATTCCGAATCAAGCATTTTTTTTGTTTCAAACCTCCTTACACCGGCAAGTGATGAATTTCAGTTCACCCATTAACGTTTTTAGAGCAGTTCCAACTCTAAGAATGGGAATGTCAACGCTGTGTATCAAGGGAGGACCACACGTACTTTGAGAGAGAAAGGTGGAATGTCTAAAAATATTATGGTTAAGATAATATCAGAGAAAGAACAGGGGGTGTGATATATCGTCGTATTTAAATTGCGTGAAACGGAGAGGAAGACAAAGAAAGATTTATACCAGATTGATTCATTGAAATTATTCCAATAGGTTTAGTTAGAAATTAATACCAAAATTAGTTCTTTTGACATTTGCCTTCGTGAAGCTTATTCTTTTATAAAAATATCTGTTTTGCCCTGCAGATCTTACGAAGTACCAAGCAGGTAAGAACTTTCAAATTGTCATGTTTCTTTCCAAAGCAAGCATTGTTAACGTGACATTTGTTGTACTGCTTCTGCATTAATTACCTTCGAACTGCAAATGTAATATGATAATATTTATGTCTGTAAGGATTAATTATTCGTCGATCTGGGATCATAAAACTTAACAGGGCATTTTATCCCTCTCCGAACCCAACGAGAAGTTAATTTTCAAAGTCACAGACAGGAAAAAGGAAATTCTAATCTATTTCAAGCCAATACATGTAAGCAGTGTAGTAACCACTGACTGGCAAAAAATGGCGATATTTTGCTTTTATGTGCCATGTCGACATACGTGGCCTTGTGCAGAAATATTTACGTTCCTATATAGCTAGTTAGATATCTAGATAGATAGACAGATAGCTCGATTGATAGATCGATAAATAGATAGATAGGCAGTTCAGATAGATAGATAGATAGATAGATAGACAGACAGACAGACAAATAGAAAATTAATATTCAGTACCCTATCAAGTTGACTGGATAACATCTTGACCCACTGAACTAAAAGTACTTCTGTTATGCCAAATACTTGAGAACTCCCAGAATTTTGTAAGCGAACCCAATCCTCCATTCTTCTTGAGGTTTCATTACACACCCTTCTCACAAACAGAAAGAATCCTGACACACAGCTGGCAACAACTGTCACCCACCAACCCACCACCCATGAACGCAACTTCCTGCACCATGGACAGAATACGTTTCCCACGATCATAGCTGGAGTGGATATTTATCAAAGACATCAAATTCACTCACATAGTCCATTCTCACCTTTCCCTTCAAACGTGCTAATATATTGCGAGTCTGGCACTCTTATCCCTGAAAAACAAACTCAACTGGCAGCATGTGTCCTCTGCACCGAACCTCAGGGTAACGTTATATTTATATCGTAAGATTTAGCAACCATTTGCGGGTGATAAAAAAGCCATGTGTATGATTGCTTTCTTTCATGATTCCATTGTTACAAAGCGGAAAGAACAACATAAAGCAAGTCTGCCTCCATCACTGGATTGTCAAGGGTCTTATATTTCATTGTTCTGAGACAAGCTTTACAAGTATCAAACTGTTAGCATCAAGCTCATGTCGAAAAGAACATTAGCAAAAATATGTAGTTTTAGAAGAACACAGATAAATTAGAAGTCAATCTATATGATCTCTATGTACTAAGTATTATCTTATGTGTGTGCTTGTAAGTACCCCCCTCACCGATCAAAAGGCAGGCACAATTAAGGTGAAATACTCAAACAGTAAAAAGTAAAATACAATTTGTCAATGTGATAGTTTTGAAATGAATAATGAAATCCTTAATGAAGTTATTTAACAATGTTTTTGTCTTTGAGTTTCTTAGGAGAGTATATATCTTGTCTGTCTTAGAAGTTACTGAGCAAAACAAACAGCTTCTGCAGGCAACTTCAGGGATTTGCAGACTTATCATACTGGAATTATTTTTGAGATCGTTTGACAAGTCTAAAACTGGTGGATAACTATCCAGAGCTAATAAGGAAATCGAAAAGAAACCGTAATATCCAGCAACTCCTAAAGTGAAAAGAAAGCCTCTTGCAGGTATGATATTCATTCACAAACTCAAAATCCGTCCGGCGGTCAGACGCTGAGCGGACAACTTTTGAGTAACTGACCGTCGACATTGCTCTTACAGCAATCTCTAATCTGCACTATACGTTCTGGCCAGTTTCCAACGACAGAAATCAACCTTTCGTTCTCTACAATTACGAAAAGAAGGGAAAAAAAAGCACAAGGCTTTTTTTTTCAAAGTGAAAATTCAATTATCTATTCAGCATCGCTGCTTGGAAAGAAAACTGGAAAAGTGAAAAAAAAACATTTATGTTACGAAAGAGATAATAAGTACTGCAGATGCTGGAGAATCCGAGATAACAAGGTGTGGAGCTGAATGAACACAGCAGGCCAAGCAGCATCACAGGAGCAGGAAAGCTTGACGTTTCGGGCCGAGACACTTCATCAGAAATAGGGGAAGGGAAGAGGGTTCTGAAATAAATAGGGAGAGAAGGGGAGGCGGATAGAAGATGGATAGAGGAGAGGATATGTGGAAAAGAGAGAGACAAGTCAAAAAGGCGGGGATGGAGCCAGTAAAGGTGAGTGCAGGTTGGCGGGGTAGGGAGGAGATAGGTCAGTCCAGGGAGTATGGACAGGTCAAGGGGACTGGATGAGGTTAGTAGATAGGAGATGGTGGTGGGGATTGAGGTGGGAGGAGGGGATAGGCGAGAGGAAGAACTGATTCGGGAAGCATGGACGAGCTGGGCTGGTTTTGGGATGCGGTTGGGGGAGGGGTGATTTTGAAGCTTGTGAAATCCACATTGATACCATTGGGATGCCGGGTTCCCAGGAAGAATATGATTTGCTGATCCTGCAGCCTTCGCGTGGCATCGTCGTGGCATTGCAGGAGGCCCAGGATGGACATGTTGTCTGAGGAATGGGAGGAGGACTTGAAATGGTTCGCGACTGGGAGGTGTAGTTGTTGGTTGCGAACTGAGCGCAGGTGTTCTGAAAAGCGGTCCCCAAGCCTCCGCTTGGTTTCCCCGATGGAGAGGAAGCCACAATGGCTACAGCGGATGAAGTATACCACATTGGCAGATGTGCAGGTAATCATCTGCTTGATGTGGAAAGTCTTCTTGACGCCTGGGATTGGGGTGAGGGAGGATGTGTGGGGGCAGGTGTCGCACTTCCTGCGGTTGCAGGGAAATGTGCCGGGTGTGGTGGGGCTGGAGAGGATTGTGGAGCGGACAAGGGAGTCACGGAGGGAGTGGTCCCTCCGGAAAGCAGACAAGGGTGGGGAGGGAAAAACGTCTTTGGTGGTGGGGTCGGATTGCAGATGGCGGAAGTGTCGGAGAATGACGTGTTGTATCCGGAGGTTGGTGGGATGGTACGTGACGACGAGGTGGATTCTTTTTTGGTTATTATTGCCGGGATGGGCTGTTAGGGATGAGTTGCGGGAAGTGCGGGATACACGGTCGAGTGCGTTCTCGACCACTGCGGGGGGGGAAGTTGTGTACTTGAAGAATGCGGACATCTGAGATGTGCGGGAGTTCAATTTTTCATCCTGGGAACAGATGCGGCGGAGGCGAAGGAATTGGGAATAGGGGATGGAATTTTTACATGAAGGTGGGTGGGAGGAGGTGTATTCCAGGTAGCTGTGGGAGTCAGTATGCTTGAAATGGATATGGTTTCTAGGTGGTTTCCTGAGACGGAGACAAAGAGGTCCAGGAGGGAGAGGGAAGTGTTGGAGATGGTCCAGGTAAACTTCCGGTTGGGGTGGAAGGCGCTGGTGAGGTGGATGAACAGTTCGAGCTCCTCGTAGGAGCACGAGACGGCGCCGACACAGTCATCAATGTAACGGAGGAAGAGGTGGGGTTTAGGGCCAGTGTAGGTACGGAAGAGGGATTGTTCCACGTAACCTACAAAGAGGCAGGCATAGCTGGGTCCCATGCGCGCACCCATGGCCACCCTCTTTGTCTGGAGGAAGTGGGAGAAATTGTAAGAGAAGTTGTTGAGGGTGAGGACGAGTTCTGCTGAGCAGATGAGGATGTCAGTGGAGGGGGATTGGTCAGTTCTGCGGGACAGAAAGAAGCGGAGGGCCTTTAGGCCATCTGCAAGGGGAATACAGGTGGAGAGGGACTGGACATCCATACTAAAAATGAGGTGTTGGGGACCGGGGAATTGGACGTTCTGGAGGAGGTGGAGGACGTGGGTGGTGTACCCACGTAGGTAGGGAGTTCCTGGACCAAGGGGGTGAAAATAGAGACGAGGTAGGTGCAGATGTGTTCGATGGGGCAGGAGCAGGCGGAGACAATGGGTCGACCAGGGCATTCAGGTTTGTGGATTTTGGGTAGGAGGTAGAAGCGGGCTGTGCGGGGCTGCGGAACGATGAAGTTGGAGGCAGTAGGTGGGAGGTCACCTGAGGTGACCACATCTCCCAAACTATCCACAATCTATTCACCTCAGGTGACTTACCACCCACTGCCTTCAACCTCATTGTTCCCCAGCCCCGCACTGCCCGCTTCTATCTCCTTTCCAAAATCCAGAAACCTGAATGCTCTGTTCAACCCACTGTCTCGGCCTACTCCTGCCCCATCGAACACATCTCCACCTACAAAGACTTCATTTTCACCCCCTTGGTACAGGAACTCCCTACCTACGTGGGTGACACCACCCACGCCCTCCACCTCCTCCAGAACTTCCAATTCCCCTGTCCCAAACAATTCATTTTCCCTATGGATGTCCAGTCCCTCTCCACCTGTATTCCCCTTGCAGATGACCTAAAGGCCCTCCGCTTCTTTCTGTCCCGCAGAACTGACCAATCCCCCTCCACTGACACCCTCATCTGCTTAGCCGAAATCGTCCTCACCCTCAACAACTTCTCTTACAATTCCTCCCACTTCCGACAGACAAAGGGGGTGGCCATGGGTACCCGCATGGGACCCAGCTATGCCTGCCTCTTTGTAGGTTACGTGGAACAATCCCTCCTCCGTACCTCGACTGGCCCTGAACCCCGCCTCTTCAACCGTTACATTGATGACTGTATCACCGCCGCCTCGTGCCAATACGAAGAGCTCACACAGTTTATCCACTTCACCACTACTTTCCACCCCAACCTGAAGTTCACCTGGACCATCTCCAACACTTCTCTCTCCTTTCTGGACCTCTTTGTCTCCATCTCGGGTAACCACCGAGAAGCCGATGTCCATTTTAAGCCCACTGACTCCCACAGCTACCTGGAATACACCTCCTCCCACCCACCGTCATGGAAAAATGCCATACCCTATCCCAATTCCTTCGCCTCTGCCGCATCTGCTCCCAGGATGAGAAATTCCACTCCCGCACATCTCAGATTTCCTCATTCTTCAAGGCCACAACATCCCCCCCGCAGTGCTCGAGAACGCCCTCGACCATGTCTCCCGCACTTCACGCAACTCATCCCTCACACCCCGTCCCGACAATAATAAGCAAAGAAGAATCCCCCTCGTCCTCACATACCACCCCACCAACCTTCGGATCCAACGCATCATTCTCTGACACTTCCGCCATCTGTAATCTGATCCCACCACCAAAGACATTTTTCCCTCCCCACCCTTGACTGCTTTCCGGAGGGACCACTCCCTATTTGACTCCCTTGTCCGCTCTACACTCCCCTCCAGCCCCACCACACCTGGCACTTTTCCCTGCAACCGCAGTAAGTACTACACCTGCAACCACACATCCTGCCTCACCCCAATCCCAGGCCCCAAGAAGACTTTCCACATCAAGCAGATGTTCTCCTGCACATCTGCCAATGTGGTATACTTCATCCGCTGTACCCGTTGTGGCCTCCTCTCCATCGGGGAAACCAAGCGGAGGCGTGGGAAACGCTTTGCAGCACACCTGCGCTCAGTTCGCAACAAGCAACTGCACCTCCCAGTCGCGAACCATTTCAAGTTCCCCTCCCATTCCTCAGACGACATGTCTATCCTGGGCCTCCTGCAATGCCAGAACGATGCCACCAGAAGGCTGCAAGAACAGCAAGTTATATTCAGCCTGGGAACCCTGCAGCCCAATGGTATCAATGTGGATTTCACAAGCTTCAAAATCGCCCCTCCCCCAACCGCATCCCAAAACCAGCACAGCTCGTCCCCTCCTCCCTAACCTGTTCTTCCTCTCACCTATCCCCTCCTCCCACCTCAAGCCACACACCCATCACCTATCTTCTCACCTCATCCCTCCCACGTGACCTATCCGTCCTCCCTGGACTGACCTGTCTCCTCCTTCCCACACCCCACCTGCACTCACCTTTATTGGCTACATCCCCGCTCATTGATTGTCTGCCTCCTCTCCACCTATCCTCTCCTCTCTCAATCTTCTGTCCGCCTCCTCCTCTCTTCCTATTTATGTCAGAACCCTCTTCCCCTCCCCCATTTCTGATGGAGGGTCTCGGCCTGAAACGTCAAGCTTTCCAGCTCCTATGATGCTTCTTGGCCTGCTGTGCTCATCCAGCTTCACAGGTTTTTATGTTATGAAAGTCGTGCTATCAGAGACATTTCGGAATGGAACTACCCGCTTTGTTTCTGAAGTAGCAATGATCAGAACATCAATCAGAAATGAGTAGGCAAACTAGTTTTTTCAAATGAAGGACTGGATTGAAAATTTGGATGCGACAGTAAGTCATCAAAAGTTTAACCTCATGTTTATGAATGTACTTTATCCATGACCATCTTGAAGCACGCAAAATGTATTTTAATCTGCCAGTGATGACTGCAAAATATCTGACTTAAAACAAGTGACAGTGGAATCGGTAATCATTTAATTAATGTGACGAACAAACCCATTTATTGGGATCCTAGCAATATTAGCTACGGCTTGTTTTCTCCAAACGTAGTAAATGCGAGCACAGTTTCAGGTGTGAACTGGCATCGTCGCTGCAAAATGTTGACAGTCTGAATAAAACTCGTTCTTCTCCCTCTAAAAATAAGAGTCGATTGATGAAAGATGGACATCATAAAAAAATTAAGCAGAATGTTCCATTGATTTTTTTTTGTAAAGAGAATGAAGATCAAAATTGCATCCCTGATTCTGATACAAACATATTTGGGTCACTTGTATTTTTTTGAACTGATGTAATTAATTTGGTGTGAGGGGATATTGCGAACAAATCTCTGACGGGTTTGTGAAAGCATACAACAAGTTCCTAGCTTTCTCTTCCCTGACTTCTATTCTTCGAAATTGATTTAGATGGTGACTTTTGAATATTGAGCAGTGTAGCGTTTAAACAAACGCATCAGTTTTGCTTCAAGTAGCATGAAATTCCATCTGCATATGAAAATACATATGACTCAAGCACGCTAACCAAAGTTGAATCATGAATTTGGAATTTTTTTATGAGCAATGATAATGAGCTAAATGGATAACCATCCTTAATTATTTTTTCTCCCACACAATACAGATCTTAAGAAGTGTAAAGAAGGTAAACGTTTTAACAAAATCTGACTGTTGACAAGTTATGGTGCAAGACAAAGATAATATTAGAATTGGCCAATAAAATATTCTTCTAATGATCTTTGATTGGCTCAGCATAGTTGTTAATGCAAATACGAATCAGGTCAATCAAATCTAAAGGTAGTGAATTTCATAAACAGAGAGATTGTAGTTTTTGTTTGTTGACAATGAAATATAATGCAAAAATATTACTACACCCGTCATTTGTCAAGGGAAGGAGGTATAACTACGGATTCACGTTATAGTATAGTCAGAGATTTTCATTAAAAGATTTTTTATGCAATTAACATGATGAATTTCGGTAATGTTGAAATGTTTATTGTGCATTGTCGTTCTTAAGCAACAATCTGGAAAGGAAAGAGAATCTATGAAAATTTTCATAGCGCACTTCTCAGCAATAAGTTGATGCGAGTTTTCGCAAGAACATGGGAACAGAAGCATTTCATTCAGTGTGAAACCTGATTGAGACTTTGGACTGAGCATGCCTGATTGAACATGTAAATATCTCTTGTCCACGCAATCAATGTAATATTTTCCGCCACAAAAAATCAGAAGTATATCAGTCTTTACTGTAGACAGAATCAAATCTTAACGTTGCAGAATCATTTAAGCTAGAGATTTTCAAAGATCCAGACACCTTTGAGTTAACAGAAACATTACTAATATTCGAAGCACGAGCTAATCACTGTATTTTAATGTATGTCCTCTGGTTTAGACTTCATAATCAGTAGTCCAACTGAAGAACATACATCTTGTCTATCCGTTTTCATATTCGTAAGTTTCGATTAGAACAACAGTCATTCTTCGAAGCTCGAGATATTCAGGCCCAGTATACTAAATTACCCTTTCCAAAGATGGTCCCTCTGTCTGGCTAACAAATTTGTTGCACATTCATTAATAACCACAAACACATTTTTGCCCTGAAATAAGGAGAAAAAAACTTCACATGGTGCTTGATATGAAGTGCAGCGAAGCTCCTTTACAATCGGGACAACAGCTCACTGCTCGAATATGCAAATATAACAGCAATAATGTTGGACATTCCAGTAGACTGCCAAATACATTGCTGAAACTGCATGTTAGCTTTTAATGAATGTCCAATAAGGACACTTAGATCTCCCTTAACCTCCAAATTGTGCAAACTGTCAGGATTTTAGAAATCAGAGTGAGTTTACTTCAGTACATCCGTTTGTCCTTTCATTTGTGGAAGACTTCATGTTCATACATAGAATTTATCACCCATTTCCGGTTCAACTGTGCGCTCACGAAGTCAATTCAAATCCTTTTGATTCACATAATGTATCCCTTAAACAACTCACATTTACACTGGAATTTATATCACGAGCAAATATGGGGATATCACATTTGTACCCCAACTCCAAACTAGTCACATCTATTTTGAACACATGCAGAAAAGAACAGATTTTTTTGTGCACACTCAATTGCTGCAACCTTAATCACGATAATGACCCACTTTCCCGGTTTCTATGTTTACTATGTGTTTGGAATCAATGAATTGTAGCACATTATCTCCAAGCAGGTGTGTTTCAGCTTTTGTGTTTTTCAATGCAACCAACAAATGGAGAACTTAGCACGGTTATCTGAAGAGCTGCATACGCCTACATTCAGCAAATCTACTTTATCGCTGTTGTTAGAAAGGCATTAAAATGAACATTGAAAGGAAGTAGTCCAAACATGATCTCGCATTCGCAAATTGATACTGCCTATGCCCAACCAAATCATTGTCTTCCACGACACCGTCATTTTGACTTTGACTTCGAGTAAGTTTCAAATACAGCACCAAGGATAACAGACCTTCAATCCAACACTTTCTGTCACACTCTTCTTTTGAAATGTGGAGTAAAACTAATTGGGTAACATTTCTATCATTTTTTGTAATCGTTCTTCAAAGTATATCAATAATCCACGGATATGCATAGCTTTTGATGCATTTTAACAATCAAGCTCAGTCAACTTTTGTCTCAGTTCTTCATTATTCACTTTTATTTCAAATTTAACATTATTTCCAGTATTATCAATCTGAGTTTAAACCATGCTGCGACGTTGTATCATGTTATAGTCGTTAATTACAGAATTTTACAAAACGCAGAGCGTTAATCAACAAGTTGTTTAACAATTCATAACACTTGATTACAATTAGTATACCTTCCAGGTCGATAATTTACATACCTTTCCAGAAATCCTTTTGTCGATCAATCCATGTTCACACAGCCCTCAGCGTCAATACGCAATAGTTTTCAACATTTTACATGGAGGTTTTGGTCGCCCATATGCAATGCATATGTTTCACATCTCCAGTTCAATACCCAGAGGCACATTACAATCATTATGTAACTGTACATAAATAATCTTGCTAAATACTTGCTGCAACTTGCTGTTTATTAGCTGGAATCAAGCAGACTCCTCATGTTGTGATTCTGGTCTAATGTTATCCCGGCTTAATTTATTTTTCCATTTGAAATTATGATCTTAACTACAACTAATTGACAGTGTGGAGGAAAAGGAACACAATAGGCCAGGCAGCATCAGAGGAGCAGGAAATTTGATGTTTCTATTCGGGACCGTTCTTCAGAAATGGGGAGGAGGAAAGGAGTTGGGAAATAAATAGAGAGAGGAGTGGTGGGACTGGGGAATTTAGTTGAGATGGCAATAGGGGAATGCAAGTAGGGAGTAATGGGGATTGGTTAGTGGGAAGGGTGTGGCGGATGGTGCGAGAAAAGATGGAAAGGTTGCATCATATAACGAGGCGGGGACGAGTGGGAGAGTTGGACATGTGATGAGGCTGGGGTTGGGGAGACTTAGAACCTGGTTAATTACATGTTTACGACATTGCTCTGTGGGCTCCGGCGGTGGAATATGAGGTGTCGATCCTCCAGCTTGCGTGTGGTGTCATTGTGGCACTGGGGGAATGCAAAATAGAAATGGTACCCAGGAAATGGTAGGGGAATTTAAAATGGTTAGCGACCAGAAGGTGTTGTGTTTTGTTGAATACAGAGCACAAATGCTCGACAAAATAATCTCTGAATCTGTGCTTAATCTCACTGACATACAAGAGGCCTCATTGGGACTACCAGATACAGCAGACCAAGTCACCACATGTGCAGATGAACCCCTCTCTGATATGAAAAGTTTGCTTTTTGAATGGAGGAGAGAGGTCAGTGGAGGGGCAGGTCTAGCAATTCCTGTGGATGCTGCTAAAGATGCCAGGTCTGGTGGAGATAGTGGGGAGCATGGAGTGGACAAGGGAGTTGCAGCATGAACGGTCACTACAAATGGCAGATAGGGGTACGTAGGGAAATATCTTTTTGGTTGTGGGGACGAATTGTAGATTGCAGAACTGGTAGAGAATGATCCATTGAAGGCGGAGACTGGTGTGGTAATATGTGGGAAAAACGGGGATTCTTCTCTATTTTGGTTGGGGGGAGATGGTGCGACGGCGGACGTACAGGAAACGTAAGAAATGTGGTTGGGGGCATTTTTGATCACCAGAGTGGGGAGAGGCGGAATGTTGCTGTCCTTGAAATAGGAGGACATTTGTGGTGTCCAGGATTAAAACGGTACCTCTTTGAACAAATGCAGCTGACGCAGATGAATTGGGAGTCGGGGAGCGAATTCATGCAGGAGGGTGTGTAACAGAAGGAGCAGTCCAGGTAGCTGTGAAAGACGGTGGGTTTGACATAGATGCCAGTTTTAAGGTTGTTGACAGAAATAGAGATGGAGAGTTCCAGGAAGGAAAGTGTGGCATCGAAGATTTTCCAGGTGAATTTAAGTTTCGGTTGAAATATGTCAGTACAATTGATGAACTGTTCATCGTGGGAGTATGACCCAGCGCTGATACAGTCATCAATGTAGCGTGGGAAGAGGTGGTGGATAGTATTAGTAACACAGGAAAAATGTGGCCATTCTACGTGGCTTCCACCACCGATGTTAATGATATCGCTTGCGCTGGCACCACTGATGATATCACTTCAGGTCCTGAGACAGGCTCCATCCCGATACTCAGCTCCAGCTCTACATCGCTCCTCAGCCCCAAAACCTGCCATGTCTTCACCATCACACCAGTCATTCCCGTCACTGAGAACGGTCAGTCCTCAACAAAAGACTGAGCATCATTTTCCTGTGCCAACATATCAAAGAAATCCGTTTATGTTTGGATGCTAAACTCTTCTTCTGCCAATTCCGCCTCCTTGTCTATTTCTTTGACAGACAGTGGAATCCAACATCTACAGACCTCTTATCCCACCTCCAACAAAACTCATTCTTCTGGACACCACCACATGGCCTCCTACCCTACCTCGACCTCTTCATTTACAGCTGACATCGCAACATTGACTGCCTCAATCTGCCCACCCCCTCATTCACTCCAGTCGCTGTGCCATAGAATGCGCAGACCCCGTTTTCTCCGCTCCTACCCTAACCACATACACACGGATATGGGGGGCATAGTTGTTATGAATCACTGACCTTTCCATTGCTGAGGCCAGTTTCCATCTCTCTGATACTTCCTCCTACCGCCACCATGTTATGAACCCACCCCGAACACCAAACCATCGTTTTTCAGACCGTTCATAGCCTCATCACCTCATATGATCTCCCACCCACAGCCCCCAACCTCATCGTTCATCAACCCCATCGCTAGTTTCAATCTCATTCTCAAAATTCATAAAACTAATTGTCTTGGCTCACCCATTGTCTGTATCTACTCATGTCCCACTGAACCCATCTCCAGTGACCTTGCCTCTGTCTTTTTCTCCTTCGTGCAGGCACTACCTTTCTACATCTGGGGCACAACCCATACCCTCCACCTTCTCCAAGACTTCCCATTCCCTGTACCCCAACACCTCATCTTCACTATGGACATTCAATCCTTGTACGCTTCAATCCCTTACGCAGATGACCAAAAAGACTGCTGGTTCATCCTGTCCCGCAGCCGCAAACAGTCCCACTTCAAAGACACTCTATTCTGCTTAAGATAACATGTCCTTACCCTGATAAACTTCTCCTTTAACGCCTCTCACTTCCGATAGTCGAAAGGGGTGGCCATGGGCATCCGAATGGCCCCAGTCTATGCCTGCCTCTTTGTAGTATCCGTGGAAATGTCCCTTTCCTGCTGTTACATTGGTACTATCTCCCATTTTTCCTCTGCAGCAAAGATGACCGTGTTGGCGCTGCCTCGTGCTCCCACAAGGTGCTTGAACACTTCATCAACTTTAGTAAAGCCTTTCACCCCAAACTCAAATTCACCTCAGTCATCTCCAACCCCGCCCTCTCCTTCCTGGACCTCTCCATCTGCAGCTCTGGTAACTGTCTCAAAGCTGACATCCATTGGAAGGCCACCGACTCTCATAGCTACCTGGACTGCACCTACTATCACCCACCCTCCTGCGAGAATTCGATCCCCTACTTCCAATTCGTCCAATTCAGCAGCAATCGCTCCTAAGATGGAGCGTTCCACTTCTGGACATCCGAGATGTCGTCCTATTTCATGGACGTCCTATTTCAATTTCCAACCTGTGGTGATCAAAAATACCCTCAAACACATCACTTGGAATTTGCAGCCCTCCTGCTCTCAAACCCCTCCCCCGAAGAAAAATAAAGACAGAATCCTCAATTTCCTCACATTTTACACTATCAACCTCCCCCTCCAATGTATCATTCTCCGCCACCTCCACCATCTATAATCCAACGCACAACCATAGAGATATTTCCCTCCACACCCCTAGGGACCGCTTACTCTGCAACTTTCTTGTCTGCTTCACACTCCCCACTGTCTCCACCACCGCCATTATCTTTGCCTGTAACCACAGGAAGTATATACATGCTCCTACACCACCCCTCTCTCCTCCATTCCAGCCGCCAAAACAAACATGTTACATCAGACAGGAGTTCACCTGCACATACGGTAACTTGGTCTACTTTATGATCTGCTCCCGAATTCACCGCCTCTACATTGGCGAGATCAAGCATGGACGCCAAAGACCGTTTTGTAGAGCACCTGCGCTCTGTATATGACAAAAGATAACACCATCTGGCCGCCTACAACTTTGACTCGCCCTCAGTCTCCCTGGGTGTCACGTCCATCCTGAGCCCCCTCCAGTGCCACGATGACACCACACGCATACTGGAGGAGCAACACCGCATATTCCACTGCGGGGGTCTACAGCCCGATTGTCCTAAACGTGGAATTCACCACTTTTAAAATCTCCCCAACCCTGGTTCCATCTCATGTCCAACCCTCCCTCCCATCCAAACTTCCTTGACCTGAGAGAACCTATACATTTTCTCTCCAAACTCTCCATACCACCCATACAACTGACCAATCCCCAAAACTCTCTATCTGCATTCACCTATCACAACTTCAACTACATTTCCCAGCCACACCGCTACTCATTCTGTTGATTCCCAGGCTCTCTTCCTCCTCCTACTTTCTGAAGCACAGTGCCAACTGGAAACGTCAACTTTCTCGCTCCACTGATGTTGCCTGTTCTGTTCTATTCCTAAAGCTCCATACTGTATAGTCTATGACTCCAGCATTTGCAGTTCATGCTATCTCCAATTACTTTCACGTCATTTTTAGTCCTTAGCAAATGTCACTTATTCTTGCATCCGAGATAGTAGGAACTGCAGATGCTGGAGAATCTGAAATAACAAGGTGTAGAGCTGGATGAACACAGCAGGCCAAGTAGCATCAGAGGAGCAGGATGGGTGATGTTTCTGGCCTCGACCCTTTCTGAAGAAGGGTCTAGGCCCGAAACATCAGCCTTCCTACTCCTCTGATGCTGCTTGGCCTGCTGTGTTCATCCAGCTCTACATATTGTTATCTCACTTGTTCTTGCATATTCAGTTCTGATGTCCATGTGGAAGTATGTATTTGACGGCAGGTAGATCATTCCTATGCGTCTGTAGACTGTTCCCATGAGCTGGAAACCTTTTATCGTTGACAATGCTGTCTTGTCAAATTTACCAATGTGCAACAAGAGCTCAACTTGATAAGAGGTGAGGGATGGGTAAGTGGGGTTCATAAAGAGAGGGTGAAAAATAATAAACAATAGATATTCCAAAGACAGCGCAGGTACAAGCAATAGTTTTATGAAAGCAGATGTCACTTTTGGAGTATGCATTGACAGGGTGTCGTTAACGAACTGCATGGCATAGTTTACGTGAAAGACAAAAACTAAGAGATAATACTTTCTGTCAGGACGGACGATATATGGATAAAGGAAAATTGAATCATGCAACAGGAATTTAGGGAGTTCAACAGCAGATTACTAGGCAGGGTTGCCAAGTTTAAAATTAAGCAGTCTCCTGCTAGTGAGCATTTGAACAGACAATTAGATCAGATGGATGTTTAGCTGGTGAAATGTTGTACGAAGAAGTGTTTAAGAATCCCAGATCACTGAGTTCTACTCTGCTGAATGTTGAAAAATGACAAGTCCTTTGTGCTGCAGCTGTGTAAAATCACGACGAAGAATCTGGGACTGATGATCACCAATAATCTGTACAGGACGAACCACATTAATGCGACGATGAAGACGGGCCAATAATGCCTCTTCTTCCACAGGAGGCTAAGGAAATTCGACATGTTGATAAAGATGCTCATCACCCTGTATATGTGCACGATAGAAAATAATCTATCTGGATGCATCACTGTTCGCTGCATTTAGTGCTCTGCCAAGGACAGTAAGAGACTGCCAACACTTGTGAACACAGCCCATTCCATCACGCAAGGCAAACTTCCATCCAATAACTCTATCTTCACTTCTTGCTGCCTCAGAAAGGTATCCAATATTTTTCATGTCATCCTCCCTGCCCGTTATAATCTCTTCTAAACTCTTCCGCAGAAGGTATAAAAAAAGTTGAAACACACATGCCAACACATTCAAGTACATCTTATTCCCTATTGTTATTTCCCGTCTGAATGGAATTTTGAAATTGCACATTAAATACTATTTTTTCTTTCTCTCTGTATTTTTTTTGCAGCAGTTAGTTTATATCCCTCGTTCTGATACATTACTGTACGATCGTTTTATGTACTCGGATCAAAGGAAAGTTTTCACTGAAACTAGAAACATGACACAATAGTAAATGAAACCAGATCAAATCAAACCAAAATATGGCTGAGCAGATCATCAAAGAATTGCAGCCGATAACAATGACGTGTTTCATTTTAAACCAGCCATTAATCCACAAAGTATGCAGTAAGCAATAAACATGTGAATTGATAATGTGTTCTCAAATGAAAAAAGGCAAAGAGATCCTCGTGTTAATACAGTCTGACGATTACAGAAATTGATGTCAGAATTAATTAATGGCGCTGTAAATTTTGAGTAATCTGTCTTCTTATTGACATTTCCTCGACGACAAAAAGCGAAATCGAGCCCTTGCCATTTGGATACTTGTTTGGTTGTTATGCAAACTTGGATTTACTCACTCTGTACTTCCCCTCCTCAGCCCGAAACGATTATCAGTTGCGCAGGCTGAATGCATTTCATTATTTCGCAGTTTGGATTACTTTCGAGTTTAGGAATGAACCTAGAATATAAACACAATTCAGTAGCGTTTAACTGAAACAGAATACATTTTTTAAAAAAAGAAAGAAAATAGGCACTGAATTAACCGAAATACGAAGTTAAATTTGGTCACATCAATTTATAGGTGTGTGGTTCAAAGCAGTACCGAAGTGTGATAAAAAAAATCACAAGAATGTGATTTTAATTTCGGAATTCAGATTGTGATATATTGGTAATGACCATGTTTCAGTGGCCACATTGGAAACAGATTGCACTTTCAAAAGTCCTTCTTTCAAATACGGAAATAAAATGGAAAGCTACCTCTCTCATTCCAAGATGCAGAATCAACCGTCAGGAAAGTATTTTACATAAGATCTATCAAACCAAGTGATTTCCAGATATAGTGATCAATTACTTGAGAGCAAACCCACTTGCAACTGAATCTGATGTTGAAACGATTTGCAATCCTTTCACTATTGCTGGATAAGAGTCCTGGCATTCAGCCTTAAAAGCACCATGTATTAATGTTGCCGAAGAAGGCAGCTCAACTTGACTGCACTTGATTGGTCTTCACTGAAATTAAAACCTGGAATGGGCTTGCCACAATTTTGTGTCTTTGGTATTCCATGAATCTTGTTACTTATTCTTACAGTTCTTTTAAAGGAACAAGCAGGTAACAACACGTCGAATACAAATTTAGTTCAGTTTGTCTGATTTATGAAACTATGGTTTTGGGAGGAAAACGGATGTTTGCATATGTTTATAACGAACACGCGACAACATTCCTTGAAATCTGACAGTGACGTACAGTAGTATGTAAATGCTTGATTTTAGTGGAGGGATTCGATATTACAGAAGCAAAGAACGTGATGTCACGCCATGATAGACAAAGACATGAATAATGAAAAAAAATCATTTTTAACAAATCATTGGAAAACACTTAGTAAGATACACTGTATTACCCGTTTCTCATTACATTGCTCAATGAAGGTAAAAACAAATCGTATATCTGCAAACAGAGATTCGTGGAGATATGCTCAAGGTAACAATGACATACATGACAACATGCCAATAAAATGCCACTGTGTTCGAGACAGAGACAGACAGAGAAATTGAGCAACAAAGAAACAGACACAGTCTGATTGCGGTAGGATTTGTGGATGTGATCATGCCTATGACTTTAATGGATGTCGTTCCTTCACCTTTTCAAGCTTGTAGGAAACAGTTTCACTTTCCAAAGACAAATGGAAATAATTGTGAAGTTTCTGGTCCACAATTTGTAATGAATATGCCGAGGAACCAAAGAGAAATGAACGGCCTAAGACCAGGTCGACGAACTGACTTAATCAGTTTGTTAGGTGGACCTTATTTGTTCCCTGCATCAGTACGTTAAAGAGTATAGAAAATTATAACGTCCAGGCCATATCCTTTTCCAAAAGATCATGGTGTGAATGCTGGCACCGGATTTATTTTGAATTTGGAAAAGCGAGTTGTATAGAGGGTGAAGTCCTGACGTGCAAGTGTTGTGTGACAAGAGAAACTGTTCTTACATTACTTGGTTGGAAGCATGGCTCCAAATCCCAGGTTCGAAACCGACATCTGAGCGACTTTATCTGCAGTTTGTATATTCTACCTGTAGTCTGCATCAGTTTCTGCCAGGTGTTCCGGTTTCCTCCACAGTCCATAAATTTGTGGCGTAGGCAGATTGGTCATGCAACTTGCACGTAGATCCAGGGGAGGGCACATTATGTGACTCGTACAAAAGAAATACTCGGGGAGGGTGATAATCCGGCATCTGATGCTCTTCAAAAGAGTGGTGTAGACTTGGTGAGCGGAATGACCTGCCCTCAAACTGTGCATGCTCTATGTTGGTATAAATATGATGTAGTTGTGCGTTTCTATGCAAGTTCTAAATCATTGTTATTGGGTGGTTAGAGTGCAATTAGCAAGCATCAGTCGAGATGTAAAATCCAAAACAACTGCAGATGTTGTAAATCATGAACAAAAACTGAAGTTTCTGGAAAAGGTCAGCAGGTTTGGCAGCGTCTGTGAAGAAAAAAAAGAGTTAACGTTTCGGGTCAGGTGATTCTTCCTCTGAGGAACGTTAACTCTGGCTTTTTTTTTCTTCACAGATGCTGCCAGACCATCAGTTGAGATGTCCTCGACTTTTTAAAAGCAATTGGAATCACCCGTATAATTTGCAAACCAAATTTATTTTCTTCATAATTTACTTATGGTCATAAGAAACCCAAACAATATGTCAGTGTTTAGCAGAAACAAAAGGCAGCCTGACATTTTATCCTCAATTTATATCATCAGGTCATCATAGCTTTTCGGGGATAATACCTTTAGAAAGTAGAACATAGAACATTACAACGCAGTACAGGCCCTTCGGCCGTTGATGTTGCGCCGACCTGTGAAACCAATCTGAAGCTCATCTAACCTAGAATATTCCATCATCATCCATATGTTTATCCGACGACGATTTAAATGCCCTTAAAGTTGGCGAGTCGACAAGTGCTGCAGTCAAGGCATTCCATGCCCTTACTACTCTCTGAGTACAGAATCTACCTATGACGTCTGTCCTATATCCACCATCCCTCAATTTAAAGCTATGTCCTCTCGTTCTAGCCGTCACCATTCGAGGAAAAAAGACTCTCACAGTCTACCCTATCTAATCCTCTGATCATCTTGTATGTCTTTATTAAGTCACCTCTTAACTTCCTTCTCTCTAACGAAAACAACCTCAGGTCCATCAGCCTTTCCTCAGAAGGCCTTCCCTCCATACCAGGCAACATCCTGGTAAAACTCCTTTGCATCCTTTCAAATGTTTCCACATCATTCCTATAATGCGGCGACCAGAACTGTACGCAATACTCCAATTGCGGCCGCACCAGAGTTTTGTCCAGCTGCAACATGACTTCACGGCTCCGAAACTCAATCCCTCTACCAATAAAGCCTGACATACCGTACGCCTTCTTAACAATCCGATCAACCTGAGAGGCAATTTTCAGAGATCTATGCACACGGACACCGAGATCTCTCTGCTCGTCCACACGACCAAGAATCTTACAATTAGCCCAGTACTCTGTATTCCTGTTACTCCTTCCAAAGTGAATCACCTCACACTTTTCCGCATTAAACTCCATTTGCCACCTCTCAGCCCAGCTGGGTAGCTTATCTATGTCCCTTTGTAAGCTGCAACTTCCTTCCACACTATCCACAACGACACTTTCTTTAGTGTCATCCGCAAATTTACCAACCCGTCCTTCTATGCCCTCATCCAGGTCATTTATAAAAATGACAAACAGCAGTGGCCCCAAAACAGATCCTTGCAGTACACCACTCGAAACTGAACTCCAGGATTACCATTTCCCATCAACCACCACCCTCTGTCATCTTACAGCTAGCCAAATTCTGACAAAAACCGCTAAATCACCCTCAATCCCATGCTTCCGAATTTTCTGCAATAGCCCACCGTGGGGAACCTTATCAAACGCTTTACTGAAATCCATACACACCACATCAACCTCGATACCCTCATACACCTATTTAGTCACCTTCTCAATGAAGTCAATCAGATTTGTGAGGCACAACCTACCCTTCACAAAACCGTGTTGAGTATCCCTAATCAAATTCTTCCTTTCTAGATGATTAAAAATCATATCTCTCATAATCCTCTCCAACACTTTATCCACAACCGAAGTAAGGCTCACTGGTCTATAATTACCACAGTTGTCTTTACTCCCCTTCTCGAACAAGGGTACAACATTTGCTATCCTCCAGTCTTCTGGCACGATTCCTGTAGACAATGACGACATAAAGATCAAAGCCAAAGGCTCTGCAATCTCCTCCCTAGCTTCTAGCTTCCCAGAGAATCCTAGGATAGATCCCATCCGGCCCAGGGGGATTAGCTATTCTCACACTTTCCAGAATTGCTAACACCTCCTCCTTATGAACCTCAATCCCGTCTAGTCTAATAGCCTGTATCTCAGTATTCTCCTCGACAACACTGTCTTTTTCATATGTGAATATTGATGAAAAATACTCATTTAGCACCTCCCCTACCTCTTAGGACTCCACGCACAACTTCCCACTACTGTCCTTGACTGGCCCTAATCTTACTCTAATCATTCTTTTATTCCTGACATACCTATAGAAAGTTTAGGTTTTTCCTTGATCCTACCTGCCAAAGACTTCTCATGTCACCTCCTGGCTCTTCTTAGCTCTCTCTTTAGGTCCTTCCTGGTTAACGTGTCACTCTCAAGCGCCCTAACTGAGCATTCACGCCTCATCTTTAAATAAGCCTCCTTCTTCATCTTGAGAAGAGATTCAACTTTTTTAGTAAACCACGGTTCCCTCGCCTGACCACTTCCTCCCTGCCTGACAGGTACAGACTTATCAAGGACATGCAGTAGCTGTTCCTTGAACAAGCTCCACATTCCAAGTGTGCCCAGCCCCTCCAGTTTCCTTCCCCATCCTATGCATCCTAAGTCTTTCCTAATCGCCTCATAATTGCCTTTACTTCAGCTATAACTCTTGCCCTGCGGTATATACCTATCCCTTTCCATCGCTAAAGTAAATGTAACCGAATTGTGGTCACTATCACCAAAGTGCTCACCTGCCTCCAAATCTAACACCTGGCCTGGTTGATTACCCAGTACCCAATCCAATATTGCCTCGCCTTTTCATGGCCTTTCTGCATACTGTGTCAGGAAATCCTCCTGCACACTTTGGACAAAAACTGTCCCATCTAATGTACTTGAACTGTAGCGTTTCCAGTCAATATTTTGAAAGTTAAAGTCCCCCATAACAACTACCCTGTTCCTTTCGCTCCGATACAGAATCATCTTTGCTCTCCTTTCCTCTACATCTCTGGAACTATTCGGAGGCCTATAGAAAACTCCCAACAAGGTGACCTCTCCTTTCCTGTTTCCAACCTCAGCCCGTACTACCTCAGTAGACGAGTCCTCATCAAACGTCCTTTCTACCAACGTAATACTGTCCTTGACGAACAATGCCACACCTCCTCCTCTTTTACCACCTTCCCTGATCTTACTGTAACATCTAAACACCGGAACCTGCAACAACCATTCCTGTCCCTGCTCTATCCATGTCTCCGAAATGGCCACAACATCAAAGTCCCAGGTACCAACACAAGCTGCAAGTTCACCCATTTTATTCCGGATGCTCCTGGCGTTGAAGTAGACACACCAAACCACCTTCCTGCCTGCTGGTACACTCCTGTGACATTGAAACTCTCGTCATGATCTCACTACTCTCAACATCCTGTACACTGGAGCTACAAGTCAGGTTACCATCCCGCTGCTGAATTAGTTTAAACCCTCCCGAAGAGCATTAGCAAATTTCCCCCTCAGGATATTGGTACCCCTTTGGTTCAGGTGCAGACCATCCCGTTTGTAGAGGTCCCACCTACCCCAGAATGAGCTCCAATTATCCAGGTAAATACATCGGTTTTACACATTTCTCAAGGCAAAATAACAAAATGATCAACGACTTACTCATTATCGGCGACAAAGACACGGAGAACCAAAGCTATAATAACGTACATGCATTAGAATACTTGGATTCCATGAGAAAATTAGTAAAAAAAGAGTGAATACGCAAATAGATCAAGTTTACAAGTGTCAACCCCTTTTTGACAATCCAGAGTAATGCTGAAAGTCGTTTGAGTTTGCTCTTGATTTTGGTGAGGCATTTTAAAAACGAAATTCTCTTTTTCTTGTCAAACTTACTAAGATACAAGCCTGTAAGGATAGTTACAAAAAGACAGATACCAATATGCACCTTGCTGTCGATTGTTGCCAAGAGTAGTTTGCACATATCTGTGCTTTTGCAGTGCTTGCATTTATTAACATGCACGATTTTCCCTCAGTGGCTTGTGTTCTGCTTGATGAGCCCTGAATTTAATTCATGATTTGGTGAAAAGTCTAATTTACTTCCGAATGTATCAATTCTGGCAGCAATGGTCTGTCATGTGGGTTTGACGAAATCAAATTCCCTTTCAGTACCAAAGACTAAGAATAAATGCCCAACAGAGTACTTGAAATATGTATAAATGCAACGATTGCACCGGTTTATTGAATTAAGTACAAATTGCAGATAACTTTTAATAATACAGAATACAAACTTCCTAGATATATTTCAGTACCTATTGAAAACTAAAAGTGACAAAAATGGAGTAAAATCTTGCAAATGTACATACTTATTCGAGTAATTAAAACTATAATTCATCTGCCTGTTGGATATAATTGTGCTAAAATTAAAAATAACTAACATACCAGGATAAGTGTGCATGAACGTGCCCCAGACAATTATTTAAGAAGGTTAGAACTGTTTGTAAAGGATTGGTGGAGTAACATTCGTTGCATTTTGGCAAAAAACAATTATAACATTTTTTTACTCTCACGATTGTTACGATTCATTTAAATGTTCGTTCAGAAGATTATTTCAATACTACCCATCGGGAAAGTATATTAACACATATCTTCACATTTTGCAACAATTAAACTTTTAAAAATATACACATTCTCATTCTTTCTATAACACACGCAAATGGAGAATACCCTTACGATCTGGTTATTTTGTTTTCTGTGTGTCAGTTGCATTTATATTAACTTGGGAGTTTTGATGGGTTTTTTTTGTGCTGTCCTCAGTGTTGATATGGACTGAACTAATTGCAAGAAGAGAAAGGGTTGCCTTGTCTGGTGGTATTCCACCTGAAAAATTGGCATAACTAATGTTCAGACATGGTCATTTTCAAATTTTCATTTTGGTCTACAATTTAACGGCTTATGAATAACACTTTCTTTGGTCTTGAAAATTCTTCATTTTCCCATAAAAGCCACCTTACTTCCCTCAACTGCAGCAGTTAACAGCAAAAGTGAGCTTATCATATTTATTTTTTTTAACATAATTCCAATTACAGTTAAAATGATTACAGGGAGCCACCTTCTCGAATCGTTGCATTTCGTTTGGTGTCTGCACCTCTCTGCTTTTCCTTTCTGGTGAAAATCCATAAAGTGGACTCACGAATCATTTATCAATTAAGATCGAAGGTAAAAGATTGCGTAAACAAAAACAAAGTTGCTGGAAAAAGTCAGCCGGTCTGGCAGCATCTCTGAAGGAAAAGCTAGGGTTAACGTTTTGGGTCCGGTGACCCTTCCTCAGTTCTGAGGAAGGGTCACCGGACACGAAACGTCACCTATGTTTTTTTCCCTTCCCAGATGCTGCCAGTCCTGCTGAGCTTTTCAAGCAACTTTGTTTTTGTTCCTGATTTTCAGCATCCACAGTAATTTTGTTTTTTATTGTCAGATTGAATGAAATGTACATGAAATAAACTATTGGATAATATAAAAAATGAACAGATACGAGCGCATGAATATTTATTCATAGATATAGAAAGCTTGACTCTTTGTTCAAAACATTGATCAGCATTCCTGAACTCTCAAATGGGTCATTGTGTACCTAATTGTTTTATTGAAATGTTATCAATTACAATGTAAATGAAACACATGATTGGAAATTTTTTGAAACGTACCACGTTCTCAGAAATTCGTAAAAGTGGCAAGAGCAACAGTAATTTATTTCCCTATGTAATCCGGAAGAGGGTATGATGAGTTGTTATGTTTAAGCACTGCAATGCATGTGGTGACCACATTTCTACTGTGGCATAAAGGCAAAATTTCCAAACGTTTGACCAGAGGCATACCAACAATAGTGAAACCAATATTACGTGCTTGCCTACAAATCAACATCCTGAAATCTCTTCTTCTCACAGAGAAATGTGTTCACGGGTCGTTTCATTGTTAAGCACATCATTACAAACTGCTAAATGTTTCCTCAGCTTTATACCGAATTTCTGTTGGATTAAGTATGCATTCACACACAATATGTGCATTTGAAGATAAACACAATTGTTGTGTGACAAATGATTTTCCAGTTACTTGAAATGTATGGGCAACTGTGACTTTCTATTCAAAACAAAACTGCTAGGTTTCTATTCCTAACATTGTGTTCAAACAAAGAAGGGCAACTTCAGGTGGACACAAACATAGTTGCGTAAATTATACAGCCAGCAGCTTCCATTGTATGTGTGTAGTTTTATTCGACATAACAATTCTTTGCATAACTAAAACCGAAAAAAAAGTTATGTTTAGCTCAGCCTGAACTTTTAGTTTTTAAACGTTTGCAATTGCCTTTCCTTTCTTTTCACATTCTATGTTGTTATCAGATCAAGTTCTGTTTCTTCTGCCAACATGTTTCATTTCTGTAAATGTGCTTTGTCTTTAATATCTATTATTAGCTACCAGTCCCAGTTTTATTTGATATACCTTGCCACTGTCGCAACTGTCTGCACCGAGGAGAGCTTACTGTCCTTCAAGGTACAACGGGGATATTTATTGATCTCCTCTAACTCCTGATAACCTCTTTGAGTTTGGCAATACAGTTGCAATGTTTTGACATTTTGTGAGGTCTTTTCTGTTTTCCGCTGGGTTTGCATAGATGTTGACCATCTTTGGCAAGTACAGTGCACACTTGCTGCTTGTCCATTGTGACATTGATTTCGCATTCATTATTGGAAATTGAAACCCCAAACATTTTTCTCGACATCCATGTCATTAAAAAAAAAACACAGACATTGTTATCTTCAAAACCTCTGTCCTTTCTTTCTTGCCTTTCATTCTGAGTTAATCTATTCGGTTCCTTCTTTCAGACTCATATGTCGACCTTCCTTTGTGCATCTTGGAATAATAATTTATACTTCTGTCTCTCTGTGTTGAATCTTGTCAGCATCCACAAGTTCAGCCATCATTTTTAAAAGTTCCTTTCTTTTCCTCGCCCTTGGATAAAAAGTTCACTTTTTGTGAATTCATACGTAATTACAGCCAGTCTAACTTCAACAAATCTACAACTCCTTTATTGTTATACCTCACCAAATAAGTACGACATCTTTCAATAGTTAATGGTATAGATACAAAATGAAATTAAATAAAAGAAGATCGTTGCTAACTGAAGTTTGACTTGAAGAAATTTGGTTTATTATTTCTTTTCCACTTTCAATTCTTGTATATATTATCTTCAGTCTCTTCAGTAGTGGAATAGGTTGGTGCAATGAGCTCAAGGATTGACTTTGCATTGTTATTAATGGATAACAAAATCGAGTTAATCGCCGAGATAACAAGGCATGGGGCTGGATGAACACAGCAGGCCAAGCAGCATCATAGGAGCACCAAAACTTGACGTTTCGGGCCTAGACCCTTCAGCATCTGCAGTACCTTTTATCTCCGAGTTAATCGCCTGTTTTTTTCGTTGTACATTTGTATACTGAGCATTGCCAATGAGGTGTTAATTACCAAACTTCTGTTAGACCCACATTCCCTAAAATACAGCTATATTATTGATGTAATGAAGTAAAAACATATTAAAACAAATACAGAAAACAGGGGAAATATTGTCCTAATTATCAGTACGCCTTATCTCTCTCAGTCCAATAACCGTAAGCCATTTTGATACATTATTTCTGCTACATGCCAGCGAAAGAGGAACAACACAGCAAATTAACTTAGTTCTGATAGTATTGCTGGTAATGTTATCCGCAGAGTGGACTCTGAAGACAAGTAGATTCAGGCATACGGTGATGGTTCGTACCTTGAGGACATATGTTGTTACAGCACACCTAATCAACGTTATCTAGTACAGTTATATGCTAGCATTTACTCGGCAACGTGGAATCATGGCGAGGTATGTCATATATACACGGAAAAAAAAGGACAGATCCTTCCCGAACAATCAATATCCCATCGGTTACTATTGAGTTTATGAAAGTGTCACAGACTACGCTATCAAGCAGCACCTCCACATCAATAAACTGCTCAGTGATACCCCATACTACATTCGTGATGGCCACTCAGTTCCTCAGATCATTAAAGTTTTTTTGCAAAATTGGACAGAAAATCTCCATTCCAGAAGTGACGTGGGCGAACATCAAGGCCACAACCGACCAAGGAAGGCATCACAGACACCTCACAGAATTGGAGCCAACACATATCGAGAGCAAAAACACATGTCGAGAGTCATATCCAGCACAAAGGAAAATGTTTGTAGTTGATGGCAGTCAGTCGCCTGAACCCCATAATATCACTGAAGGACTCATCAGGGTAGTATCCTCGGTCTAACCATCTTCTACTGCTCACCAACGACCTTTCCTGCATCATTCGGTCAGATGTGAGGATGTTCACCGATGATTGCAGAATGTTGAGTACTTTCTCAATGTCTTGGGTACTGAAGCAGTGAATCTTCAAATGCAACAAATTGTGGACAATATCTGGCTTGTGTTGAAAAGTAGCACGTTGCTTTGGCGCCACATAAATGCCATGTAATGACCATCTCCAAAATGATATTTTCGAACTAATGCCAACAACCTTTAACAATCTCGTCCAGCACTGTTAAACGCTGGTATTTACCAGACGATGTAGAATAATATACAGGTATGTCCAGTACAAACAGAAAAGAAAACTACGAATCCAATTGTGTACCACATGTGGTTTGTGCTGAAAATTAAGAAGTAACATTGGCGCCACATAAATGCCAGCTGATGACCATCTCCAACGTTATATGTTTTAACCAGCGCCTATACACCTGGCATTCAGTCGTGTTGCAATCAGTGAAATCTTACTTCGAACATGGATAGTGTTTCCATTGAAGAGAAATTCAACTGGGCTAGCCACATAATCATAGTGCCTCCAAGAGCAGGTCAGAAGCTAGGAATACGGCGACAAGTAACTCACCTCCTGACTCCTCAAACACTTCCAATTTTCTACAAGGCACCAGTCAGGATTGTGATAGAATATGTAACTTGCTTGAATAGGTGCGGCTCTAATAACATTCAACATGCTTGATACCATCCAGGACAAAGCAACTAACTTGATTTGGAGCACATCCATAGACATCCAATCCTCTGCCACCGATTCTTAAAAATTGTCGTGAGCAATACCGATAAGATGCACTGCAGAAACTCATCAAAGTTACATAATCAACACATTCCGACTCCATGACAATTACATCCAGAAGGGAAAGAGCAGCAGATATATGTGGACGCTTCAAATTACACAGCAAAGAACACATTATTATAACTTTGAAATATATCAGTGATCCTACGCTATTGCTTATCAAATGATTGACAACTATTGCCAGACAAAAAATATCATGGCCAGCCAACAAAGCACATGTCTGAATAAAAAAAAAGTCCAAAAATAAACGCATGTGTGCTTCTTCAATTGATTGTAAAACTCATTATTTTGTTTATACTTGGTTCCTTGTCGGGCATCGATGATATTTTCCCCTTGAAGGGAAGGTGTTCCTTGGAATTTTCCTTCGGAGTTGTGTGTTTAGAATTATGTATTTGAAATTCAATATACTGCGGGCATCACTTTCTTTTCTGCTGAATAATACTTCAGAAACTGCAATCAATTCTCCAAGTATTTTATTTGTTGTGTTGCAGTTGTTTCCGTGTTATTTGAATAGTTTAATTTCATAGGCCTAAAAATAGCCATTACGGTGTGCAAAGTTGCATTCGTATTCTCAATCCATCTCATTATGCCGGCTATAATTATATGTTTTATTGTCTGGACAGAACAGAACGAAACATGACAATCTCATTGTCTCCACGTGGCCACTTTCATGTTTTGTGATAGCTGTTCAGTTAAGAAAATTAAATTTCTTCATTACATGAGGAGTATTTTAATTAAACCGTACCTCCAGTATATTTGCAGAATTCTTGATCAATTATAGGCTTTGAAAAAATTTATGTTAAATTCGCCATTGTCTTGCCGGACATTAGGTCTGATCTTTCATTGGAGAGACTCATCCGGTGGTGGGTTAAACCTGATGATCAGCACGCCGCCACCAAGAAGAGACGTTCCCGAGGAGAATCCTTCACAGTAGGCTAAACTGGTGCTGCTGGTATCACTCTGCATTGAAAGCCAACCTTCCAGCCAACTGAGCAGATTGATGCCCAAGTGTTGAAGAATACACACGGGCTCACAAAAATATCCATGATGTGGATGTTGCAACGTTGGATTGGGGTGGACAAAGTTAAAAGTTACAGTACACCAGGTTATATTTTAACTGCACTGTAAGTGTCTTATAAATGATATGGAAACTATGATTGTAGGGAAGTGAATCTCATCAATTATGAAACATTGAGCGTCATTAAGAGTGACTAAGTGGCCGCATGTACCCTAAGTACTTCTTTAATATTCTTCTTCTTCTTCTTCTTCTTCTTATTATTATTATTATTATTATTATTATTATTATTATTAATACTAACAACAGAAACAACGACAACAGCAGTCATTCTGCTCGACTGGTCGGAACACATGGAAAGTTAATAACGGCTTTATATAGAGCTGCCGAAACGCGCACAGACATCAAAGGAAAAATGTGCTCTCTCTTTACATCAAACTACAACTTGCTTATTAATGTGTTCAAAAATTGGTTCAAAGTTGTTTTAATCCAAAATCTCAGTGAAGAAGGTAGAGTGCTGCTGACTAAAGTATCCAAAACATCGTCTCAAGGGCAGAGACATAATGCATGCCTGAACTCCAAAAGATTCAAGATGATGTGCAAGATTCAAGATGATGCCAGAATGGGACGCAGCTGCTGGAGGTCACCTCCTCTGGCCATTATTGTTCTTGCTTTCTTCTTTCACTTCTCATTCTCTTCCTACCGGTGATTTTATTTTCTTCTCTTCTTCTTCTTCTTCTTTTACTTTTGTCCCGTTGACTCCGAGCCTCTGACGATTCTCCCAGCCTCTCGTGACCTCTGGCGAGAACCGACCGACCCTGGTCTCTACCAAGCAATGATTCCTGGCCTCTGAGGCGATTTCTGGTCTCTAATGATGACTGCCGACCTCTGGCTACTCGAGCGAGATGCAATGATGCTTCTCCTCCCCCGAGAGAAGGAGTGATTCCGGGCCTCCAGTGACGACTCCCAGCTCGTGTGGAGGCCACTCACTGTGGCGTGGCCCCGTCCAAACTGGCGCAAAGGCCTTCTGAAGTGGCCTCGATGCAGATTAACAACCTCCCAGCCTCCGACTCTAAACATGTCGTTTCGATTGTTTGCCATGGCCTGGTGACCTCCTGGACTCCTTCAGAGACCTCCTCCCATCGGGGCCTTCCAGTGCTGAGTGGTGAACTTTCAGCATCCTTCCGCAGACGCCCATCATTGAAGTGGTGACCTCACAACAAGCTGCCGCGTCCTTTCTGCAATACGGTCTTCACAGCATGACGTGGTGATGGTCTGAGTTCCTGCAGCGGTTTCCCAGTTCTGACTTGAAGCCTACTATACTGAACTCTTTTCTGTAATGTTGAACATTTTATTTCCATATTTTCTAAATCTTATAGAAAAAGAAGAAGCTGCCCCTTGGTACTCCTGCACTTAATTTGACACTGTAATTGGCGATGAAAAAAACTTTCACGATTCTCTTTGATAACATGTGACAATAAAAGGCTATCTGTCCTGTTCTATTCTATATTAAAGAAACACATTTATTTATAATTATATTTTTTTATATTCCTTGCCTGATTCTGATGGAAGTAAAGAAATGCAAAAAAAAAACATATCCCCGAATTCAACTGATGAATCAACTACTGCCCTGTAATGGTATCTTGAAGGAGTTTGTCTTCAGGTGGAATTACAATTGTGATCTATTTTATCCTGAGATCACTCTAAGGAAGAAGCAGTAAAGATAGTGTTAAAACATAAACTCATGTAAAATTCTGCACATTTAAATAAGCGTGTTGGGTCTTATATTTTCTCACAAAGCTTATTTTCTTCCTGATGAAATGTTCGCCCTTAAAAAAATCTATATTTGGGAGAGATGCCTAGAAAATGAGTATTCCTTTCGTGTTGTAGTGATTGTTCTACGCAGATATAACCTTCAGAATATTTATTATTATTATGATTATTATTATTATATCATTACTGTTATTTGTATTAGTTTTATTAGTAGCATTATTATTAACCTCAGTTTATTTTTAAATTTATTAACGAAAGATCCTATTAGGAACAACAAGTTCGCTAGTTACTGGCTCGATGTCATGGACAGGACTGCAGCGATATCTAGCATTACAAAAAATGCATACAATAGTATTTCTCTCCATTTCGCATCTGGAGAATTAAGTAGAAACACTTCGCATCTGGATATGCGTTCCTATTTCTTTCCTGTGCGCTAATTTGCCAGCAAATACTCTGCTGAAACAAGAAGGAAAATCATTTGCAGGGAAACTGAAAATGTTCTCTCCCGATAGGGGAAAGAAACATTTCATACAGTACACAACATGGGTGCTTGCAGTTCAGAGTTGAAAAAAAACTCAAACTAATCAATAGATCTATAAAATCTCATCAACATCTATTGTACACAGAATGCGTTTTGGAGAGGTTCTTGTTATTATTATTATGTTTTTATTGTTATCATTGAACGGGAGAGAATTGTCATGTTTTGTTTCTTTTTTCATCAATACATACGAATGTTAATTTAACGAATGGGTTGATTTTAAGTTGTGATACTTCAACTTAGTATTCAGTTTTATTTTGATGTTAACAAAATGGTTCAAACTAATAATATAACTTAAACAAAGAAAACATACCCAATATCATCATAACATGAATCTGTCAGTTGCATTCAGTTTGGTCCTTCGTTGTTCAATCAAGGTCAAAATCACATGACACCAGGTCATAGTCCAAAAGATTTATTTGAAGACACAAACTTTTGGAGTCTTGTTCCTTCTTCAGTGTCAGTGAGAGAGGTGGCATCAGAAACAGAATTTATAAACAAAAGACCAAAGTGACATAGAACTAAAGTGTATGTGTTGATCAAACCTAGTAGAACAGTTTTTTTTTAAATTAAGGAATTAAAATGCAAAATCCAGAATGCCTATCAAATCATTACCCTGGGGTAACAAAAGGTTTTATCAGGCCCCTCAGTGTAACAGAGGTGACATACCATGTCAGACAAAGCATTTTCGGTCTGAGGTTTTATTTATAAACTGGTTGTGTATCTACTTGGAGCCAGACTAATTTTATTTCCAAAGTAGGAGTTTAAAATAGCCTAAGTTCTTAGTTTGCGGCCAAGATACAGTAGTGCAGCGTGAATACACTGCCAAGCAGAAGAAGTAACGAAAATACACCACCTGAATACACATCAAGAATAATAAGCTTCAGAAATTTCGCATCGCCACAGGAGTAGCGAACCCTCGCCTGTTACCACAGCTGAAAACGATACCACCACCTGGAAATCTATTGTTAACTTATCGGAATTCACTCTTGAACTGGACGAGAGCAAAAATCTCTGCCTAGGGCTCCATTTCTACCCCACCACCAATATGGATACTATTGATTTCATGGCTGGAACGGAATTCAGCAAATGAATGAGACCCTGGGAATTGTTGCAACATGTCAGCAGCCAGCCCAATGAGACAACCAATGAACCAGAACAATAGACAGAGAGATCCGTGGTGGAGAGGCCAAAGAAGGTGTTGAAGTGTACCCCTCTGTATGGACGTTGCCCTGGGCTTGACACGAATGCTCAAGCTGTCAGGGAATGCGTGAAAACCCATTTTCATTAGGCACACTCACAGGTAGCACAACAGGTCAGGCAAGCAGAACTCAACGAACTCCATGTTCTCAAGACTAATCAGCAGACAATGGAAAAGCTATCGTCGTTCAGAATAGAACGGATTACTGCAGGGAGGGAAACAGACAACTGAACACGTAGGAACACGACAGATCAAAGAACACACCTGTGAATTCAACAGAATGATCAAGGCACTCAATCCAGTCTTTCAGAGTACCCTACGCACTATTGCCCCACGTGTCTTTCGCTTAGGGGACTTCAAACTTCTTCAGAAGAAACACAAAGCCAACAAACCTGTACGTCATCTCAGGCAATGTCAACCTGTGTGAGAACCTCTCTACCTATGCCGAGGGTATCTTGCAACTCATTGTACAGGGAATCCACAGCTTCTGTCATAACATTGTAGACCTCTTACAGAAAGTCATACCCACGGCACAATTAAACCAGGAGCTGTTATCGTTACAGTGGACGTTTTGGCACTCTATGCCGGCATCCCCGCAACGATCGCATTGCAGCAACAGCTTCACTACAGTGTACCAACAACCGCCAATTTCCAGGATCCATGCAATTCATCTTCACCTTCGACATCCAATTCTTCATGCAGATACAGGGAACAGCCGTGGGAGACGGGTTTGCACTCCAATATTGAAAGAATTAGTATGTCGAAGGTTCGAGAAAATTTAGTAGTGAAAGGGCAAAATGAATGTGTTACAGACAGGATGCTAAAAGGAAATGTCAACTCAAAATGTTCAAACCCCGCTAGTTCTTAGTATCTGCTACATTAATAATTCCGAATCACATTTTTGACTTAGTCAGTGAAATAATTGCATGTTAGCTGACCATGAAGAGAATAAGAAACTCTGCAGCTCAAGAAGATAATGAAATTTCTGGGGAATGTTCAGTTTTGGATGATGTTATCTGTCGCTTTGACTTGTTTGTGTCTCTATAAATAACATGTAACTTTGCATTATTGCAGAGTCTTCGGTATCTAACCTTTGTTAGCATTAACTCTTGATGATACCATTCGTAAAATATTCTCTTTACCTTGAAATCTGACAGCTTTAGTTATTCACATTTCTCTAACAAATTGTCATAGTCCGCATGATCCCTAATGGACGGAATCAAAACTGGGGAAGATAGGGGACGACCCCCGGTATGGGAAATCAAGTTTCGCCCAACCGCTGACTCGCGTCTAGCCAACCTAATCTGATTAAGTTCATTCGGAGAAAAGGGAGAGGCAAGATCAAGTGAGGAAGACTGAAACTCGCCCTAAAACTCTCCGTGTAACTACATTACGTGCCCATAGCGAACTGCAACTGAATTATGTGCACACAAGAAAGCTACAAGACGTCGAGGACTAAGGTCCTAATTAGCACTCGCTGATGAGAGGATTTAGTTTTGAAATAAGATAGAGTAATATAGTATACTGCAGTGCATTAATGAGGATTATTGTATAGGATCCAGTTATTAGGATAAGCTAGAGTAACATTTTATCATATAATATACTAAATAAGGGATATGGTATCGACAATTATGATTCTGTTGTTTAAACCCTCGTTCAGGGTTTTTTGTGTACGAATGGGTGTCTGGACCAGCACAAATGAAAAGTCCTCGAAAGAACAGAATATCTGGCGAATATAAGGGGAAAAAAATCAAAAAGAATAAGGAAAGTTGAAAAACTAACAAAGATTTTGTGGAATCCCGTGGTCTGTCCCAGCTCCCGTGCTGACAAGGTTTGGTTTGAAACTGGAGGCAGAAGTTACTCTGTTACATTTTCTCGCGATCTGTACGGTTGGCCCCACGGGGGTTGGCCTTAAGGCGATATTTGATCTGAGAAAGATACACTATCAGAACGTGGGTATAGTGATCCAACTTGGGATATCGAGTGCTTGACGTGCTGTTTTAAGAAATGGCTTGAAATTGCGGCCCGCCACCAACCTCTTAAAAAGAGTACCAAAGCGAATCAGGATAATGCTGGTCACGTTGCCAGCGCTTCTATCGTTCCTAGTTCGTCTCCCACAAGTATGCACCCTGAATTACAAGTGCCCGAGGAAAATCCTTTTGATATGGAGTAAATATTTTTTGCTTATGAAAAATACAACGCCCCCCTCCCTATTCCCGTCTCAGGCCAACTGTTTCACAATAAGCAAGAGACTGAGCATTTACAAATAAGAAGAAAGCTTGCAGCTCTAGAAGATGATGAGATTTCTGGAGAATGTTGAGGCTTTGGATTGTGAGATCATTGTTATCTGTCATGTCGACTTGTTTGTCTCTCTCTATAAATAGTCTGTAACTCTGCATTTCTGCCGAGTATTTGGTATCTGACCTTTGTAAGCGATGACTCTGCGTGATATCACAAATAAAACGTTCTCTTTATCTCAAAGTCTGACAGATGCAGTCCGGTTATTCACGCATTATAAGAAATTCTCTTTTATGGCAATTGTTCATGCACAAGTTCAAACTAGAATTTTTTTGTTTTCTGCACAGGAACTCTGACAAATGACGTACACCAGGTGCATCGACGACACTTTATTTCCTTCTTTGCTCCCATGGGAAGGAAACACTAAAGAAACTACGTAGAGGAATCAACAAGTTTCATCCCACCATCAGACTTACTATGAGCTGCTCTTTACAATCAGTCTCATTTCTGGTCACATGTGTCTCTACCAAAGATGAACACCACAACAGCTCACTCGACTGCAAGCCTGTGGATAACCTCACAATGTTGTACTTCTCTCACTTCCAACCCAAACACATTTTTTAAAATGCCATCCCGTAAAGACAAGCCGTACACATACTCGCTATCTGTTCATATGAGCTTGAACGTGACAGATACCTGAAGGTGCTGAAGGATGGTTTCGTAGGAACGGAATGCAATGCTCAAATTATCATCACCAGTTCTGACGTGCCACAGCAAAAAAAGGTAATGACCTCCTCAGAAGACAGACACGGGATATGATCCACAGAGTACTTTTCATAGCCCTGTACTTCCCGAGATTCGAGAAACTATGCCATGTTCTTCACAGCCTTGAATACACCATAAATGACAATGAGCACCTCGACAAGGTCTTCCCGACATCGCCACTTCTCACCTTCAAACAACCGCTAAAACTTAAACAGACCTTTGTTCACAGAAAATTACCCATCTTCAGGACAACATCGACGAGAACACCATACAATACTGTCATGACAACATCTGCAAGCCATGTCAGATCATTTTCATGGATATTACCAACACACGGGGAAACGCCACCCACCACGTGCATGGCAGATACTTATGTGACTCGGCCAACACTGTCTATCTCATATGCTGCATGCAAGGATGTCCGAGGCATGGCATATTTTCAAAACCGTTCAGAGTCTACGACAGCAGTTGAATGGACACCATGCAAGAATGGCTAGAGATGGATTTTCCCGCCTCGAAGGGGAACTCATCAGCAGTCAAGGAAATTCAACCTCACATTTTCAGTTAAATGTCAACTAAGGTAGACTTTTGGATACACAACAGTGCACAATGGCCAAGCAGAGGCTGAGGCCGAACTTTGGTACCATGAGGTGGGCTCAAATGGGATCTTGTGTTAATGTCGCACTGCAGGTGCGACCACACTCTCAAACACAAACACATATATAGACACACACACACACTCACAAAAACAGACACTCACATACTCATACAGACACTCTGTTGTACACTCACCCTCCCGCAAACATACATACACACACACACACACACTTTGGAAATAAAGCCATTGTGACTCCAAGTTGATACACAGCCAGATTGTGAACAAGGCCTCACGTCTAAAATGCTTTGCCTGACGTGGGTTGTCACCTCTGATATACTGAGGGAACTAAAAAAAATCCTTTTCAAGCTCTGGGCCGTGACTTGAAAAAAAAAACTGGAATTTTCATGTTAATACTTTCTAATTGATTAAAGATTTAACATCTATCTTAGGTTTGTTCAACACATTCACATTACTTCTTTGACCCTTTTATCTTTTGCTAATACATTCTGTGTCTGATGCTACATCCCTCACTGACACCTGAAGAAAGAGCGAGATTCTGAAAGCTTCTTTTTCTCCAAATACACCAGTTGGACTATAACATTGTGTATGATTTTTGACCTTGTGCACCACAGTCTAACTTCAGTACCGCCACATCCTGTTTTAGTAACGCTTTCATCTCCAAGGTTTCTCGTCACTATCCTAGTGGTACCTACCAACTTACAATCGGAAAATCGCTGCTATTGCAGAATTTGAAAACATAATAAAAATTAATTCGACTTGATAGAGAAAATATTATCAAATTATTGATAAAAGAAACACCGTCTTCTAAGTAAACTATAAATAATTTAAAACTGTGGCCATTGTTGGACAGTCCAGACTCACTCATCAATGAAGTTATCCATGCAGCATTACCAATATGCAGGTTAGACTTCTCATTAATAAAACAGACAAATAAAATGGTTGTAAAGGATGGGCGAAGAATAACTGAGAAGATTGAACTATTGCAGGGCCTGCATTAAAAAAAAAGCATAGATGATATAATGATGTATGCAGTTGGATGAAGTAGATTTGTATTTCTTGGTTTCTGAAGTCAATGCCCCCATTTACCTAATATAATTGTATGATGATAGAATGTTTAAGGTCAGTTCAATTACGTGTGCCTTCTGATGAATATCAACCAATAATTAAAAATAACTCGCCCTCTTTCCACCTTTTCACCCATTGTTTCAGGAAAGTAACATAATCAAAATTGTGATGTCAAAAATGAGCTGAACAAGACGTGTTACTGATCATCAATGTATGGTTTTAAAGAAAATGCAGACCCCATTTTTTTGTATTGTTATTTTTAATGACTCTTCCTGGACAGCATTTTGTAGTAATAAAATGGTGGCAGCACATTTACCTTGATGAACTATATTTAACTTCTTATTTGTTATTCCTGGTGGACAGGATTCTACAACTGCTGTGGGAGTCTATTCTGTGACGCCAAAAATGTTTCAGAAGTTCAACATAACTAAGCATTGCTATGGTTATCGCGATGACCTGATATTATTTGCAATTATCAAAAAAAGGATTAGATTTTTATGTGCCTTGATAGGACAAATAACAAGAAAACAATCGTTTTTCATATCTCATAATGTTTCTGGATGTTTTGCAATCAATTAATCTTACGGAAACTTCATAAAAAAAATCTTGTTCGCCAAAATAACTTCAGCTCATAAAAGTTTACAGCACGGAAATGAATAATCCGGTCCAAATCGTCCATGCCGATCAATTTTCACAAACTAATCTAATCCCTTTTTTGGCCCATATCCGTCTCAAACTTTTCTATTCATGGATCTTTTCAAATATTGTTATTTGTGTCACTGTATCTGCATCTGCGCTGTTCTCTGGTAGTTAATTCCAATTACTAATTTTACTTGTGTAAAAAAGGTGTCACTCATGTCTCTTTTAAACCTTTCACATTTCACTGTCAAAGTAATCTTGTCATTTTGACTCCCCACCGCCCTAACCTAACTTTGGAACAAAAATACTATTCACCTTATCTATGATCGTCACGATTCTTGAATCCTCTCTCACTAATTAGGTTAGTCTGCATGAATGGGATTTCAATCTAAATGAAGACAGCGGAGTTTACTTTCAATATTTCTATTCCCCCTTGCAGAAATGAAGAAAGACAAAGAAAGTGAGTGTTGTCGGTGAACAAAGCGGAGATGAGCATAAAGTCAAAGACAGTGGATCAACATTTATTCTTCATTATGTCTCTCATGGTCATGTGCAAGATTGATCATTGATGGGCTCATTCCTGGGAACTAATGACAGATTCAACTTGTACGAAGCAAGATTTTTTTTCGAAGCATGGAAGGGCATGTAAAGTCTTTTGCAGATGAGGATTTTAGCAAGTCACTAATTTTACGAGGAATCAAAGCCTGAGTGTCCGTTAAACTGACCATGACAACTGGCTTCTGTAAATAATAATAATAATAATAATAATAATAATAATAATAATAATAATAATAATAATAATAATAATAATAGTAATAATAATAATAACAATAATAATAATAATAAAATCTTTTATTATTGTAGTCGTTTATTTTCAGAAAAAAAAATCTTGTGTTGACTTTGCATTCTTTTTGATTTGTGGCAACGTATTAATTCTGGTCTATTTTGTCCTGCGGTACGTGTGAGCGAACAGGCGGATAGAGATCATGCAATGTCAATGTATTCCTCCCAGGAGGTTAATGCCATTATGCTGGCAATAGAAAAGGCCCCTTGAAATCCCTCTATGACATTATCTTTTATTTAATGAAGCATTTGCGTTCAGAATCGAAAATTAAAAACATAATATTCCATTGTCTAAATAAGATAATAAACTCCAGTTCATTGTCTGTGACAAGAGCGAGAAATATATGAGTGAGAATGAGGTAAATGTAGGATTGACCCAGGAAAGCCAATGAAATGAATCGTCAGAATTTGACAGAATTTGACAGAGTGGGAACATTAATCTGTGATTGCAGACGCGTGTCTGCCTTGGTGAGGGGGAGGTGGTTGAGAAAGAGGTAGGCAGAGAGAAAAAGATAGAGAGAGATGATTTGACAGAGAATATTTAAATGTTAGGTTCGCTTTTGGAGACCCTCGCTGACTTGATGCAATAACAAGACACTGACTTGTCTGGAAAAACATAAATCCATTATTACGAAGCAAGTACAAGCTGAGGAGGATCACTGTACTAAATCCGACACACACTGCAGAATCTCGTAAGCGATTCTCCCCGAGCTGCGGACAGTCCCCACTTTTTATACCTTATCGAGTGCATAGTACATAAAGCAATTTTACATCTCACAATGGCATGTTACATGAAGCAATCACTACAACGGACAATGACATGATAAAACAAACAATTAATACATCCAAAACATAAAGAAAGCAGGATACAGTATCGATTGTTCGCAAAGTGACTGCTAAAGGCAGGAAGCGATTTCAAGTTGCCAATGTGACAGAATGTAATTTCAAGCTTCCGAAGTGTCTGGCTTGAACAAAAGTAAGTGTCCTGGCTCCTTTAGCAGAAACAGAAGTTACATTCTTTACAGGATTTCAGAAGTCTCACACCTTTACAAACGTTGCCACCTAATCTTATTTGAGACAACTTCCACATACCTCAGTGCAGGAAAATAAAGTTTTACAAAGTTTATACCTAATTCTATTCAGGCAGGAAGCTTAAGGTTGTGTCTTTTGTACTTAGGAAGATAGGATTTCCAAAGTTTTACACCTAATTCTATTCAGGCAGGAAGTTTTAAGACAGTGCCTGCATACCTCTGTGTGAGCAGGTAAAGAGCATTTATTTATAGAGAATATAGAAATCAATGGAGTGGTTTCCGAATAACATCTCAGGTGCAATATTTCTTCTGACATTTTGTCTTGCAGACCATAAAACGTACAAAGGTGGAAATGGTTCCACCAAGCCTAATTACTGGACAAACTTACTTTTAATGAGGTTTTGGCAATGTTGCATCCACTATAACAGTTTTCAGCTCTGTATTGATTCAAACCCTGTTCACCTGTATCAATATTACTGAATAATCGGACTTCCATAAACTGAGCTGAATCAGTTACAATGTGATGGGTACTCAATCATAGACATAACAATGGCATTGAAGCTGTATGGACAGGCAGCAAGGTTGTATCACTGTTCATTTTATACTTCTTGTGTTCTCTGACAAATTTTCAAAATGAGCGATAATCGTTTGACAACACAGATGCCTGTATTTGGCTAACATTTGTGAATCGCAAAGTGCTTTTTAAAAAAAAAATCTTGACTGTTTTACCTTGCAGATCTTACAAAGGAACAAATTGGTAATTACAGCTCTGATACCTGAACGGACATTGATCTGAATACAATGTTATGTTACAGTGATAACACGTATGATGACTGGTTAGTCACTGGTTGAGAATGGAACTAGGGATACTTCCGGAGCTTTAAAGATCTCAACAATAAAATATCCTGTAATAGGGAAAAGAAAGCAAGGTTCAATATGAGATTTGAAAATGTTTGCTGGAAATAAGACACAAATACTAATAGAAAGAGAAACATGTAAAGACATAACGATGAGAGACAAGAGAGAATATTTACCAAGTGATAGAATCTCAACAGAAAGTAAAACGAATGCATGCAACAGTTAAGTTTAGCCATAATTAAATACAGTTTAATTAAGAAAACAATTTGACAGCTTTTCCTTTCTAATGTGTAATTTGGTATTTGAAAAGTGGAGATAACATTTACAATCATTTTCTTTCAATCATTGTGATTTAATTATCAGAAAACACGCCAATGATACTCTCAGATTTCTTCTTGTTTACGAAAAACATTTGAGCACATTTCCATTCCCATCTCATACCTTGTGTTTTCAGAATTTCCCATGGAAAAACAAATGAACATTGTGGTGTCACCTTATTCTTCACTTACAAACATACATTCGTCGTCATCTCTGGCTTCCAATTCCATTTGCATAATCATGTAAATGTCAGCTATCACTACAGTTTTCTCCATTTATTCACAAAGGCAACCTTAACTTCAGTTCAATCTCCAATTCCAAAATCTGTGCCTTCCTTAAATTCTCTTCTGTGCCCCACCCCAAAAGTCTGCTTCCGCACACAAGAAACTATTATTCTCCAAAAGAACCATTATTATACGATATATTCCAACTGACTGCAACACCATAATAGAGAACGCTAGTACTCACCAGACACAGTCTGTGACTTCAATAATCATAAACGTAGCTTTCAATTGGAGATTTTGATCACGGACGAACACCTAACTTGTTATGGAACAGAGTAGATATCTGCCCCCAACACAGTATTGTAGGAAGATAGCTCAGAACTTACATTTTCTCTTTATTTCAGGACAGAAGAACGTTTGTGTTCCAGATATGATTTCATTGGTCCACAGCTAGGCTTTAATCAAAGGACAATTTAGTGTTACAACACAACGAAAATACAGCAAAAAAAATGTTTTAACCTTAACAAAGTCTTACACCGTATCACTGACGTAATCATGTTGCCCAGTGAAAATTTACATACACCTTTTCAATACCTTAGTATATCTACTTTACCATGTTTATATCCCAATTTTAAAACTCCAACAGTGTCTATGTTATGTATGATTTGTCTTTAGTAACTCCATGCTCGCTTCGTCAAAACATTTCAGTGTATTTGAAATGCTTTGCTATCATGTCTCTCACAGCATACTTTACAATCTTTACCAAATACTGAATTCTACGATGTTGGGGAGAGTATTCATGAATCGGATGGCAAAAAGTTGGAAGTTATTAGTTAAAGAAAATCGTGGGGGAAAGAGTGCCGTAGTCCCTTGAAGAGCTTGTGCTTTATCTGTGCTTGAAACTTTATAAATCCAGGTGCACATGGAATGCCCGACTAGAAACATTGTGTGTATGTAACAGCCAAGCATCAGCTTTTCCAAGGCAACACGTTTGAATTTAATCGAAGCAGCTAGAAAGGAAAGGCAATTGAATTTAAATCTGGTGGTGTTGACAACCTGAAACTAATCATACAACAATTTTATTCTGTCATTACGGGTACATAAGGTGAGGATGTTCCGAAAATTGCGGAAAGCCAACTGCTATCTGAAAAAGAGACATAACTGCCAGCTGCCAAAGTTAGCACCATTCAGCTTTCAGAGAAAGCCCATCTAATAAATAAAAGGTACAACCGTGTTTTAGCTCAAAGTCCTCACAGGGTAAATTACAGAGAAAATTAGCAGAAGAAAATCATTTGTAAATGGAGTGCATATGTCAGAATATTCCAGAAGACAGTCGATATGAACTTGGAGAGTCTAAGATATAATATATTGCTTGTTGTTAATTAGGTTTTTCTTAGTGTGCCTTGTCGTTACATAGACAGTATTCAAGTAGAATTTAGACTAGTTAGCGAGTATTCATAGTCAAAGGGAAAATTATTGGTTTGTCAGTAATTTTGTTAATTTGTTCATTTATGGGTTAAGCCAATAAATTGTTTTTGTTACTTGTTAAGTGGATATAAGGAATTTTCTTTCTTTAACCTCACTTTTAATAAATTATGAGGGGGAATGCGAGCTTCTCTGGCGTTTCGTCCATAATTATTAGAATAGAACGTCTAATTCCTTCATAGCAGATTGGAGCCAGTGTATTGCTTTAACTATCAGAAGGGTTCGGACATTTCCCCATCGTAGCAAATATTGGGCGCTCACAGCCAGGATTTAAACAGATTGAATCTGGGATCTGGACGGTTTTAGTTCGGGATTATTACGGTTTGCGTATAGGATCTGAACGTATCTGATGGATTTGGACAGATATACACAGGCTTGGATTAGTATTATAGAACTTTAAATAAAACTTAGGTAAGAAAAACATCTGCTTAAATTCGATTACGTTTGGTAGGTTAAATTAAAAGAGGGGGAAACGGCTCTTAACATTGCTAAAGTGATTCTGGATGATTTGAAGATGCTTCGAAAATTTACCAAGCAAGTATAGAAAGACAGAGGAAGGATATTTTTAATTTTCAAATTAGGAAGAAGGTTAAATTTGGTTTTAAACAGGCCAACATTTTAATGGATTTAGTCAGCACTTAGCTATGCAAGAGATGTAGGCAAGTGCAGTGGAGTTAGAACAACGTAGATTGCAAATAAGACAACTGGAGTAGATAATGAAAGGATGGTGAGTAATTTGAATTAAGGTAACAAGCAGAGTAAAGAGAAACAGAGGAGAAAGGATGAAATGAACAGAGAAAGACAGAAAAAAAAGAGAGAAAAGAGGTAATGAATGTCCGTTTTAGAATTGATGAAGCTGGAACTTGAAGCAAGAAAAACTTCAAACGACAGAAGGAAAGGTGTAACACAGAAGGGAGGAGGAGCACATTCATAGTAGGCAACTGCCTAGTCGGGAAACGCACAAATATGTCAAAATATTAACAAAAGTCGATGAAAAAGATGTAGAAGCCTTTCTCGTTTCCTTCAAGTAATTGACAAAACAGATTAGGTAGCCAGAGGGTATGTGGTAATATTGTTGCAGGCTAAATTGGCAGGCAGGGCTCGTGAGGTGTTTGCAGCTCACCCTGCTGAGGTGTCAAGAGAATAAGCAGAAGTGAAAAAAAAAAGGTTATTTTGAGCGCCTAGGAATTGGTACCTGATAGGCAATGGTTCAGAATCATAATGAAGGAAACAGGTCAGATTTATTTCCAGTTTGGAAGAATTAAACATAGCAACTTCGAGAAATGGGTGAGAGCATTGAAGATAGAAATGACCTCCGGGGATCTGAGAGAGAACATTCCACTGGAGGAGTTTAAAAGCTCACTTCCAGAGATGATAACAACTCATACTGAGTGACAGAAAGTTACCAAAGTAAGAATCGCTGAAGAGATGGTGGTTGAATATGCATTGGTGCACAAATTGGAGTTAATCTTCCGATAGCAATTTCATTCCATGAGGCATAGAAATTGAGAAAAAGGGACGTCCTTCAATGAAAATCGAAAACGTAGATCACATTGAGAACAGATTACCACAGTTGAAAAAAAAACTAAAGTCTAAAAAGGAAATGAAAGACCTCAGGTGTGTTTACTGTAATGGCGTAGAATGCCAGTAACAGTGCCAGTGATTCAAGAAAGGCACTGGGAAAATAAAGAACGTGGTAAAGGATACTAAACGCGTTAGGTTAGTTGAGGAAGGGAACTAAATTCCCACAGGGGACGAGGAGATTCAAGGGATTTCACAGCATAGTTGCGGGCTGTATAGTGAGACAGTGCCCGCTATCCATAAGAACAACAACTCTGTGGTTAAGGTTTACCCAGTAAGAACGGGAAGGGGAGGGAAGGGTAAGTCGGTTACAATGTTGAGAGTTACAGGAGCTGGTTAGTCTCTAACAGAAAGAAATAAAAGTACTCACATTACTTCTCAAATGTCATCCAAGAAAGTGATAACCTGTGGAATAGATGGACAGAGATTTAGAGTTCCCCTGCAAAAGATTAGGTTAGAAAGTCCTATCAAGACTGGGTAAGTGAATGTGGGAACAATGGAAAGACTGCCAACTCCAGGAACACTGTTTTTGGAAATGACCTAGCAAGATCAAATGAGCGAGTGATGCTCATGGCTTTGGAGAAGCCAAGGGAGAAGTGGGAAACAGAGGGGTTAAAAGAAAAATACCCTCTTTATTTTTTTCGGTCAGTGTGTTGACAAGAACAAAGTCATAGGTAAAACTGGAGGGGAAACCAAACAGAAAGGCGAAAGTGTTCAGTGTCTTTTGCTGACACCCTGTTGGACGAAATCGGAAAGGAAGAACCTCAGCAGGTAAACAATCAGACAGAGGTGCTTCGTTCTGAAATTTTACTGGAGTTGCAACAAAACCATGAGAAAATTAAAGATCTGTATTATACTGGCGACTCAGAAAAGGAATCAGAAAATATTCCAGAGTGTTATTATCCCAAGAATATAATCCTAAATTGAAAGTAGAAAATTCAGCATGTGAGTGCCGAGGAGAAAGGGGCAGAAGTGCACCAGACTGAATTGGCAGTAGGATACATGCAGGAAACATTAAGGGGAGCACACGAATTACCAGGAGCAAGTCATTTAGGAATGAGGAAGTCTCAGGCATAAACACAAAAGCACTTCTATTGGCCCGGATTTCATAGGATGTGTTTAAGTATTGCTTTTCTTGTCATACTTGTCAAATGTTAGAAAAGCCAAAGGCAAGTATAAAACCAGAAACGTTGATGCCAATTTGCGCATTTGAAGAATCTTTCACGTGTGTAATGATTGAGTGTGTACGTGCACTCCCTTAAAACTAACGTGAGAAACAATATTTTCTAACAATAATGGATGTGTCCAACAGATTTCTGGAGGCAACTCCATTACCGAATGTCAATCCAAAAGGCGTCATGCGAGTGTTCGACGCTTTCTTTACATGTTATGGCATACCCCGAAAGTCCGAAGGTCCAATGTTCATGACAAAATATTTAAGAAGGTCGTGGATAGTTCAGGCATCAAACACCCTAAATCAATTGCGTATCACGCTGAATCCCAGGGAGCTTGGAAAAGGTAGAATGAGATCAAAAAAACTATGCTTAGTGTTTGTTGACAGGATTGTGAAAAAGGATAAACTTACATTGTTTGTCATTTGATATGCCCCAAATGATTCAACTCACTTTACTCAATTTAGTAGATATTCGGAGAAGAAGTAAGACGGCCTTTAACATTAATTAAAGAAAAGATGATAAGTTCAAAGTCAAAGATTTCACAGTTGGATCATGTATCCGAGGTGAGAGAAATAATAAACAGAATCAGTGAATTAGTAAGTCAACATCAAAAAGTAGCATAGTATATAATGAAGGAAGAAGCAGATACGAATAATAGAATCTGAACAGATCATAGATTCCCTACAGTGTGGAAATAGCTCCTTCAGTGCAAGAAGTCCACACTGACCTTCAGACCGATCCCCCGAAAATACACATCCCTGAACACTATGGGTAATTTATCACAGCCAATCGAACTAGCCTGCACATCTTTGGACTGTGGGAGTGTTAGGGCCGTTTTCGGACACCCTCACAGACTTGATGCAATAACAAGACACTGACTTGTTTAGAAAAAAACACAAATCCTTCATTACACAGCAAGTACAAGCTGTGGAGGATCACTGTACTCAACTCGGCACAGAATGCACAGTCTCGTAAGTGATTCTTCCTGAGCAGCGGACAGTCCAGACTTTTTATACCTTATCGAGTGCATAGTACAAAAAGCAGTTTTATATCTCACAATGACATGTTACATGAAACAATCACTACATTGGACAATGACATGATAACACAAAAAATTACTACATCGAAAACATAAAGAAAGCAGAATACAGTAACGATTGTTCGCAAATGACTGGCAACGGCAGGAGGCGATTTCAAGTTGCTGAAGTGAGAGAATGTAATTTCAAGCTGCCGAAGTGCCTGGCTTGAACAAAGGTCAGTGACCTGGCCACCTTAGCAGAAACAGAAGTTACATTCTTTCCAGGATTTCAGAAGTCTCACAACATTACAAACGTTGCCACCTAATCTTATTTGAGACAGCTTTCACATACCCCTGTGCAGGAAAATAAAGATTTACAAAGTTTATACCTAATTCTATTCAGGCAGGAAGCTGAAAGCAGTGTCATTTCTACTAATGAATAGGAAGATAAGGATTTACAAAGTTTTACAACTAACTCGAGTCGGGCAGGAAGTTTTAAGGCAATACCTGCATACTTCTGTGTGAAAGCAGATAAAGAGCATTAATTTACAGCGTATATCGAAAACAATGTAATGTAATCCTAATAACATCTCATTCCCACCTTTTACCATTTCATGATAACCTATATCGGGGCCAAGAAGGGAGCTGTCGGTATGACAAACGCAAGTCTGCAGCAAGAGTTCAGGCATGCCATAAATATACAGCAAACAGCTATGATAACTATGAGAATAATTAACCTATGCAGCAGGTGTGAGCCCCAAGAACCGCCCATAAACCACCTCAACAAGTCCTCATCAGGTCGGGGTCCCTCTCTGTGCTGGTTCAACTGTCTCTGTATGGCTTGAATAGCACGGGTAATATTATAGAACACGTCCGTAACATGGGTAATGCACTTGTCCTCCATAATAGTACATGCTCCTCCTCGATGAGTCAGTTGATAGTCCACTGTATTCCGGATTTGCTCAGCATAGAGCCGAAGATTGGCTAATTCTTGTTTGACTGCCTCCAATGCCTTTATTGTGCTGTTTCCCAGGGCGGTCCACATACAAGGTAATTTCGGTTTTTTGCGGCCACCACGCCTGTGGAGCATCCCAAGCTGACAGTTCCCAGCAAGCCGGATCCCAAGGAAGAGCTCAAGGCAATCGGATCCTGCCATGCAGCGCAAAATTCCCGGCTCAGGAAGAGTGTGACAATTCGCCGTTGAGTCCGTGAACGTTATGGACGAGGGACCGTGAGAGGCCCAATAGTCCCAACAGCAAACAGCACCGACAAAGTTGGAGTGGCAGTCGTGTAGGTCCCATTCAGAAGGAAAACAAATCCTTTATTAGCACGGTAGCAGGTAACAGACTCACGTATTACTTGATAGATATTCCAGGAGGACTGATCCTTTTATGAATGGAGGTCTGCAGAGTTATACAGAACCGTCCCGTAGTGCATTTCGGCATGAGTGCCATTACAATCACCACAAGTCCACTGTCGGCCCGGGGTCACAGTTGTTGGCTTAGATTCTAAACACAGGCAGTTCAACAGTTCTCCTTCAGTTGTGCAAGTTCTTATTATGCACCGGTGGGGCCAGGAAACATTATGGGGGTGATCAGTGACTAGAGCATGCACACAACAAGTCCCAGTTGCATTAAAGCAAAACGGATAGCTGTTGGGATTTGTACAGTTAACCCTTTCCCTCCCACGCCTAGGTCTAGTGCTGAGACAATCAGAGGCGCCATTTACTACCAATTCCACACACCTACCTGCACACCTCTCGTCCAAGTTCCCCTCTCATCTCTGCATGGTTTACCAGAATACTCTACTTCATAGAGCTGACTAGGGTTCCAACCTGGTGTTGCCACAAATAATGCCTCTACACATTGTGCTAGTGGGTAACCCGCTGTCCGATTTCCTTGCAGCTGGATGCATGTTCTGTAAAACAGATTGTCCTTCTGTCCATGCACGGTCAGAATAATACTCAGTCCAATGGTTAATTGCAAGCTGATGAGGATATCCATCGTTTGCAGTCACTTATCTGGATCCAGCGATTCTGCCTTTTAACTTTAAGAGCTGTCGGAGTTTGAAGAAGCACCTGAAATAGCCGTTTCCAACTTGGTCCAAGCTGAGGGCGATCCCAGTCTCGGACAAGTACGAAATCTCCGATCTGTGCCCACGAAAAACGATCCTGGTCCTTAAGGTCTTGGTCTGGTGTCTGCAGAGATGGTCCGAAGGCGCACCTCACCTGTGAATGGAGAAACTTTCGAGACGATGTTAGTTGTCGGAAGTACCATTGCATTTATTGTCCCATCACATTCAAGTCAATTTGGGTGAGTGGGCTGGTATTCGCATTCCAGGGTGTTCTGCTGAGTCGGCCATAGACTACTTAGGCTGCTGAGAGTCCAGTAGTAGAATGTGGTGTTATTTGCATGTCGTACAAAGCTAGGGGCAAAACCTTTAACCAGCTAAGGCTGGCCTCTAACATCAACTTGGTCAATTTCACTTTGAGTGTCCCGTTAGCTCTTTCCAATATCCCTGCCACCCGGGGGTGGTATGCACAGTGGAATTGCTTCTGGATGCATAACTCATAACACATTTCCTTATTAATTCTTCCAATAAAGTGAGCGCCGTTGTCCAAACTAATTTGTGGAGGCACACTGAACCTCGGTATTATTTCAGTTAATAGTAGTTTTACTACTGTTGAAGCTTTGTTATTTGTCGTTGGAAAAGCCTCTATACAACTACTGAATATATCTACAATGACAAGACAATATTTAGAATTATTTATGCGCAGTAAGTCTATAAAATCTTGCTGAATGCGTTCAAACGGTCCACCTGGCAAAGGTATTTTTCCTGGTGACATTCTCACCCCCTGACCAACATTGTTTTGCTGTCATGTTAGACATGATGCTGTCCGAGACTGGGCTGCCTCAGCCAGTCTGGGGTGCCATCAGGTACGGAGCATAATACCACTCATTCCCTCCTTACCAAGGCGTGTGTCAGAATGCAGACAGTAAACAAGCATTGGTAATAAAGCATCAGGTATACACACTAGGCCGGCAGGGGTAATCCAATCTCCTGACGACGCAGAATTTAAACATCCATGCGTCTTCCAAATGTCCTTTTCAGAAGCAGGGGCGTCCCCCTGTAAGTGCGGAACAGTGACTATATCTGGCATGCCTGTCTTATCCGAAGGAGACATCCGATTTACCGCCTGCTTGTTCAGAGAGGGCACAATAAAAGGATGTTCTGCAGCAGCACGTTTCGCAGCCTGATCAGCCCGAGCGTTGCCCCGAGTATCCACAGAATCATCGGAGGCATGAGCAGCACGTTTGATAATAGCCAATTGTTCAGGGAGGAGGATTGCCTGGAGAAGGTTTTTAACCAACAGGGAATTCTGAATGGGTGTACCTGAGGACGTTAAAAACCCACGCTGAGAACTTAACTGGCCAAGGTCGTGGGAGACTCCAAAGGCATACGGAAAGTCAGTGTAAATATTCGCTGACTTCCCTGAGGCTAGGATGCAAGCAGGAGTAAGGGCAAAAAGCTCTGCTTTCTGACCATACACCAATGGCTCAAACACCGCCGATTCCAATGTGGAGGCAGCATCGACCATCGCGTATCCAGAGAGCGGGGTAGCCACGGGGTACATGGAGAAGCTGCCATCAACAAACAGGATAATGTCCGGAGAAGGGAAAGGGACGTCAACAAGGTCCGGGCAGGGAGAGGTTAGAAATTGGTTCCTTAGTAAGCAGTCATGTCGGGGTTCGAACAACTCATCTGGAGGCGCTGTCAAAAACGTGGCTGGGTTCATAGTGAAGCGGAAAAAGAATTTTAAGAGGGGATTGTTAAGGAGTGCGACTTCATAGCGGCTTAAACATGCCTGGGTAAGATGTTGAGTCTGGTGGGACGTGAGAATGGCTACAATGCCATGTGAACTATTGGCGGTAAGAGGCTGGTGAAGAGTAACATTAGAGGCCGCAGTGACTAAAGAATAAATCGCATGAAGAACCTGGGAACAAGGGGGTGAGCCCTGATCTACAGAGTCCAGGCTTTTTGAGTAATAGGAAACCGGTTGTTTGCGATCTCCATGAGTCTGTGCCAATACCTCAGTAGCGCGCCCATCCAGAACATTAACATATAGTTGGAAAGGCCTGTCATATAAAGGTCTTCCGAAAGCCGGGGAGGCAGCAAAGGCTGTTTTTAAGTCTGTAAAGGCTGACTGTTGTTCATTAGAGAGGGTGAATGTTTTCGGGACTTTAAAAGAAGCCAAAGGGTTTAGGAGTTTGGTAAGCAAAGTTACATGAGGGAGCCACGGTCGACAATAATTTACCCAGCCTAAGAAGGCTTACATTTGTTTAGCGGTGGTGAGCGAGGAGTCATAAAGATAGAAGCAATGCGCTCAGGGTTGAGTGTTAGTTCTGAGGCACTGAGCAGAATTCTGAGGAATTGTACCTGCCGTTGGTTGCGCTTAACCTTCATGGCAGGCATGACATATCCCCAAGAGTAGAGAGAGTTTAAAAGCCGATTAATGTCTGCAAAATTAGTGGATTCTGATGGACTTGCTAAAAGCAAATCGTCAACAATTGGATAACTGTGGAGCCATTCAAGAGTTGGAGATCTTGGAACTGGCAGTGCAAGACCTGTGAAAGTAGGGGAGGCGAGTGAACGAATCCTTGAGGGAGACGAGTCCAGGTATACTGTTGACCCTTAAAGGTAAAGGCAAACAGATACTGAGACTCCTTATCCAAGGGAACAGCAAAAAATGCATGCTGTAAGTCCACAACAATGAAGACACACGCATCCGAGGAGATGTTACTTAGGGTAGTGGCAGGATTAGGGACAATCGGATGTAAGGGTCGGACTATCTTATTTATTTGTCTGCGATCCTGGACTAGTCGCCATTCCTGGCGTCCGGGTTTAGGGACAGGCAGAACAGAAGTATTGTAAGGCCATTAGCACGGGACCAATATACCTTGTTGGAGCAACGAATCTATTAAGGTGGTTATTCCTTCCACTGCCTCGGGTTTTAGGGTGTATTGAGGTATGGAGGGTAAGGACGCTCCCGGGATGACTTGTATTTGTATGGGGGTGACTGGAGTATACCGCACTTCATGTATGGAAGCAGACCACAGTTCTGGAGAAGGCTCCTCAGAGCGGCTATGATGAGGGTTAAAGTGACGTAATGGCCCACAGACAACAAAGGGATCGCAAAAATATGTAATGAGACCATTAGCCAGCTGCTGTGAATAACCCTTCACTTCCGGGTCTGACTGTTGTATCAGGCGGTGCGCTAGAAACCCCAAGGACTTAGCCCTATAGCCGGCGTTCACAGTCAGTGTGAGGTGAGGGGACACCAGACTCGATTGGTGCCATAGGTGGGGTGACACCTCCACCAGAAACGCTAATCCTTCCTTTCCCTCAATATACCCTATAACTGTGACAGATAAACTTGATCCTAGATTGGGTGCATAAATAGCATGCAATTCACAAGAAGCGCTTGTCGGGTCATAGCACAAGGTAACATGAGAGCTAGGGATCTATCGAGAAGGGGTGAAATCTCGAGGAGACAAGTCAATTGTCCAGCATTGTTGCGATCGATGAACCCAAATCTGTCGCTAAATCGGGTCACTTTTTATACTCAAAACCTGGTTGAGACAGAGAATTTCAATTTGAAGAACGCACAACAAATCTCTCCCTGCTAAATTCACTCCCAAATTGAGGGTCTGGGCAAATTGAATAACACAGGTTTGAACGCCAAATCGTACTGTCAGCGGTTCTGTTAAAGGGTAGGCGTTTTACTGCCCAGTAAGCCCGCTAAGGCTTACTGAGGCGTGTGAGAGTTTAAATCCATATTGCTGACACATGAAGCATCCAGCGCAGATGGCCCCAGTATCAATCATAAAAGGAATTGCTACTCCTTGTACAGTTAGATTAACAATAGGTTCATCCTCCGTGTCTCTAGTTAAAAGGGTCAGATTATGGGGCGAAGATAGTCAGGCTGGAAAAGGATTATTAGTAGAAAAAGGTTGCCTTCTTCCTTGGGGTCTCCCTTGAGGTTGATTCTGGAGACAAGTTCTCATCCAGAAAATCCCTCGGCAGAGCGGGGTGTTCCGCCTCGCGGCAGACGGGCACTGGGTCTATAGAACAGGGGAGTGGATGCGCATGGCGCCCCATAATGAGGAGCATCAGGACCCTGTGGATGGGTCGCATAACCATTACTGTAATTGTTGGTTCAGCTAGGAACATAGTACTGGGGTTCTCTTTGATACACTCTCGCCAATTCAAAGTCCGACGCTGGAGGGGCAGGGTTCCTGGACCTGGGTTGGCGCGGGGGAAGCTGCACCATGTCATATTTGACCCTGGTCGGTTTGGATTCCTTCGGAGTATTCCACTAGTAAGTTAAGGCCCTTCTCATCTGGGGACGGGTATTATCTGGCCAATCTAATTTATTTGTACGAATGGCCGCCTCCACAGCCTCAAGTATACACTGTCGCAAAAGACCATTGATCTGTGATGAGGGATTCCCTGCAGAATAGGTGGTATAGGTGGAGCAGAAACAGTCCCAGAAGTCAGGGTCGTCCTCCCAGGGTTTGGATTGCACTCCAGCACTCTGGTAGCATCTACTGGCTGCTGTAAGGTTCACTTGAGTGCATCTTTAATGTTTTGTAGCCGAAGACCTTCAGCCACGAGACCTGTAAAAGCATTCCAGTTCTGGGGAATTGGGTTTCCTCTGTGTCTTTTCCACCTAGTACAATCACTAGGGGTAAGAGCCATGCAGCACAGGCTAAAGACGTCTTAGCGGGTGGCTTGACACATTTGAATAGTGCTCAGGATGCAGTCTGTGAAGTCTTCAGGGGCTCTTGACAAAACTAAACACATCTCGTGTGGCTTCCAAGGTGTGTAGGCCTGCATGGTATTTTGACCCCGCTGTGGTGGATTCGGGTGAGGGACCGTGCGATTCGGAAACTGCCGATTTCTCGTACGGCGGTCTTTCTTTAGTGGACTGGTATCCGAGGGCCCCTCCCAAACACTGTCCTCAGATTCACTATCCTCCGCTTGTAAATCGTGATTATCATCCTCTTCACTATTTGTGGAATCGTTAAGGAACACTACACAGGATCTAGAGGGTCGAGAAAACTGCACACGAGACATACGTTTTTTCAGGCTTCTCCTGTGAGTTTTAAAAGGATCCTGCCCTCCCTCCTTTTGTCCACTAGCGGTCTGTTCCATATTGGGTTTCCTGTTTGTCCGTTTAGTTCTAGACCTAGTACTACAAGAGATAGTGTCTGTACAAGCCGCGGGTTCGTCAGGAGGTGCATGTGGGCTGATTACTGAAGGGCTTGGAGAATCTGTAACAGGAGGTTTGATTTGGTCATCGTACGGTCGCTGTGATAGGGCTAAGGGCGATTGCTGAGACTGATGGCAGTGTTGGGGTGCCTGCAAGATGTAGGTTGGCCAAGGATGTGTAGAGTTGTGGAGGGGGTAGTAGCTCCGATGGGACAGAGGGGTGCCTTCGCCAGTCCTTCTCGTCTTGCCCATCTGTATCATTCTTTTGGAGCAAAATCGGTATTCCAGATCTGTCATGAGGTACCTCCGACTTTTTTTTTCTGTCAACGAGGTCTGCCGTTCTAATCCCCGTTCTTTGTCTCCTCTTTCCCTTTCCAGCCTTTCTTGTATAACCCTTTGCTGTTCATTCCTGATCCTCATGATCCTCACACGACAGCTTGAAAACCTCCCAAGGTTGAGGTATGCCTTTATTATCACATGCACTAATCCCTCTTCTCCGTGCATTATCCACTCAATTGACCAGTTTTAATTTTTCAGTCAGCTCCTCAGCTCTTTTTCTCCAGGATGACATTAGCCCTTTCCATTTACTTCCCGCAATACGTGTCATATTGCATCTTCTGCTTTAGTACATAGATCTACATCCCACGTTCTCATTAATGGCCAATTCCCATTTCCAAATTTTTTGTTTAGGCATGCAGACAGACGTCTGCACTGTACTTCTTTTTCGGGGTCATCCCGGAATAACCGATGTAAAGGGCTTCCAACTCCCGACGTATCTAATGTTTGTCCCATTTTTAGCGTTTTTACTTTTTACTATGTACTACCACAGTGTCCTTACTATAAACACCCACTTCAGCGTCCTGACCTTCGCGTGGGGGATTTACCTAATTACCAACCGGTCTAAGGCAGGTTGGTTGAGACAAACAGACACTGTAACTGTCCTAAGCCTACGTCTAAACACTTATTCTACTTTACCAATCTTATACTAAACCACCCCACCCCACCCCACCCCCAGACTTACTTAGCCAATTTTACCTGATCTGGGGACTCTAACCCCGGCCACTGGGGGACTTTAACCTCCCGGTTTATCCAGTTACCCTCCCGACCTGGGGACCCTAACCCCGGCCACCGGGTGCATCGAACCTCCCGGACTTTTCTTTACTCACCTGGGGACTCGAACCTCCAGGCGTTAGGATTTAGCAGTGTTCAAGACTGTGAGCCGTCTCGGGGTTTCGTCAGTACAGAGCCACGCAAGGACGAGAGGTCGCACCGGTGGCAGGTTAGTGAGAGAGATCAAGGTAAATCCTACCTTGTGGGCCCGTCCGTCTCACTCCACCGAAAATCGAACAATCACTTACTGAGTCCTCCACGTAAGACTTCTGTACATGTTGGAACCCTGCTCACTGACCCAAATGTTAGGTTCGTCTTCGGAGACCCTCACGGACTTGATGCAATAACAAGACACTGACTTGTTTGAAACAACACAAATCCTTCATTACAAAGCAAGTACAAGCTGTGGAGAATCACTCTACTCAACCCGGCACAGAGGGCAGAGTCTCGTAAAAAATTCTCCCCAAGCAGCGGACAGTCCCCACTTTTTATACCTTATTAAGTGCATAATACATAAAGCAATTTTAGATCTCACAATGGCATGATACATGAAACAATCACTGCATCGCGCAATGACATGATAACACAAACAATTACTACATAGAAAACATAAAGAATGCAGGATACAGTATTGATCGTTTGCAAAGTGGCTGCTCACGGCAAGAGGCGATTTCAAGTTGCCGAAGTGACAGAATGTAATTTCAAGTTTCTGAAGTATCTGGCTTGAACAAAATCAGTGTCCTGGCCCCTTTTGCAGAAACAGAAGTTATATTCTTTACAGAATTTCAGAAATCTCACACCTTTAAAAACGTTGCCACCTAATCTTATTTGCGTCGACTTCCATATACCCCTGTGCAGGAAAATTAAGATTTACAAAGTTTATACCTAATTCTATTCAGGGAGGAAGCTTAAGGCAGTGTCTTTTGTACTTATGTATATGAAGATAAGGATTTACAATGCTTTCCAAATAACTCTAGTCGGGCAGGAAGTTTTAAGGCAGTGCCTGCATACCTCTGTGTAAGCAGATAAAGAGCATTAATTTATAGAGAATATAGAAATCAATGGGATGTTATCCCAATAACATCGTAGGAGGAAAATCACGCAGACACGGAGTGAATGTGCAAACTGCACACAAACAATCGACCGAGGGTGATATCAAGCTCGGGCTCTTAGCGCTGTGAAGCAGCAGAGCTAACCACTGAGCCACTGTGCCAACCGCTTTGCTTGGTTGTTTGGATAAAGTACTGGTCCTGTAACCTTTGGCATGAAGCTCCTTCAAAAGAAGATTTAGTGTTTCCTATCAGTTTGAAAACAATTTGAGTCAGGTGAATTTTCTAGTAAAGATGCCAGATTGAAAAAAAATATTTTAACTGGCCATACATTTGTGTATCCGTTGAATGCCTAAAACGACATAAACAGGGAACTGGAGAAACAGATATTAGTTAATCCTACTTGGAGTGAGGAATCACACCAGATGAATGGGTTTTTGATGTACCTCAAAATATATTAGTTAATGAAGAATTCCTCAGTCATTACGAAGAGATAGTGAGCTATCTGTCTCAAGAACATAAAGTTGAATTGAATGGCTTATTGCGGCATTATGAGAACATATGTAGAAATAGAATGGTGAGGACTAATAATATAGTGCTCGAGGTTGAAGTAGGGAATGTTGTTCCAATACAACAGCGTTAAAAGCTTAGAGTTAGTGGGGACTGCCGATGCTGGACAAGCTGAAATAGCAAGATGTAGAGCTGGATGAACACTACAGGCCAGGCAGCGTCAGAGGAGCAAGAAAGATGACGTTTCGGGTCGAGACCCTTCTTCAGAAATTGGAGAGGGCAAGAGGATTCTGAAATACATGGGTAGAGAGAGGGAGGCGGATAGAAGGTGTATACAGTGGAAGATAGGTGGAGAGGAGACAGACAGGTGAAAGGAGCGGAGATAGATCCAGTAAAGGTGAGTGGATGTGTGGAATTAGGGAGCGGATAGGTGAGTCCAGCCCACCATCCTTCAAAAAATGTCATCCGCTACTACCAATTCCTTAGCATCCGTCGCATCTGCTCCCGAGATGAGGCATTCCTCTCCTGGACATCCTAGATATCCTCATTTTACAAAAAAACAAAACTTCCCCTCCACAGCGTTCGAATATGCCCTCGACCGTGTTTCTCACATTTCCCGCAACTCATTCCTCGCACCTCCTCCCCACAATAGCAACCAAAACAGAATCCCCCTTGTCCTCACATACCACCCCACCAACCTCCGAATCCAATGCATCATCCTCCGACACTTCCGTCATCTGTAATCTCACCCCACTACCGAAGATATTTTTTCCCTCCCCACCCTTATCTGCTTTACGGAGGGATCACTGTCTCCGTAACTCCCTTGCCTGCCCCATACTCCCCACCAGCCCCCTCCCCCCACCCCTGGCACTTCCATTCAAACGGCACCAAGAAGACCTTCCACATCAAACAGATGTTCACCTGCACATCTGCTAATGTGGTATGCTGTAACCGATGTTCCCATTGTGGCCTGCTGTACATCAGGGACACCAAGTGAAGATGGGGGAACCGCTTTGTGGAACACCTACGCTCGGTTCGCATCAAACAACTGCTTCTCCCAGTTGCGAACCATGTCAACTACCCCTCCCACTCCTTGAACGTCATGTCCATCCTGGGCCTCTTACAGTGCCACAACGATGCCTCCCAAAAGCTGCAGGAACAACGTCTCATATTTCGCTTGTGAAAGCTGCAGCCCAAGGGTATCCATGTGGACATCACAAGCTTCAAAATCTCCCCTCCCCCCGACCGCATCCCAAAACCAACCCAGCTCGTCCCCGACCCTAACCATTTCTCCCAACTCAAGCCCCACGCTTATCTCCTACCTATTAACGTCATCCCACCTCCTTGACCTGTCCGTTATCCGTGGACTGACCTATCCCCTCCCTAACTTCCCATCTACATTCACCTTTACTGGCTCCAACCCTGCCTCTTTGACTTGGCTGTCTCCTCTCCACCTATCTTCTACTTTATCCATCTTCGATCCGCCACCACCTCTCTCTCTATTTATTTCAGAATCCCCTTCCACTCCCCCATTTCTGAAGAATGGTCTCGATCTGAAACGTGAGCTTTCCTGCACCTCTGATGCTGCTTGGCCTGCTGTTTTCATCTCGCTCGATACCTTGTTATCTCGGTTGCTGGAATTTTGTTTTATTAATGATTGACTACAGAGTGGGTATACATGTCAGTTTGTGCTAACTTTGTGCTAGTCTAATGGAAGGTTTTGATTTATTAGTTGAATCACATATGTGGATTCACCAGAAAGCATAAATATTGTACAAATTCTGTTGTGCATTTCGATGATTGTGTGCATTGAAAAAAAAAATGAGGAAGAGTTTGTTCCTATGTTGACGCAACTAATAGTCTACTTGTTTAACTTTTCAAAACATTGTTAACTCATTTTGCCTTTTCTGACATTTGAATACCTGGACAATATGTAAATTATGGTCTATTTTGCCTTGTAGCATTTGAGAAGCAAAAGGCAGGTATGGTCATGACCAATTCAATGTCTTCAGGTGGCTACTAGTGTTTGTGTTATGATGGTATTGAAGATGCCGTTGAGAACCCGAGTTGTTCTTAAGGCGACAATGCATTCAGAACACAAAAATAAGGAAGCAGTCCATCGCTGAATACCTCAGATAGAAACTTTAATTTGTTCCACATGACAAAGAACTACAAGAAAGTGTGAACAAAGCGCATAAAGGGACTGATAATGAATAGGACAGAGCATAGATACGGGAAGAAATTTTACACCCAGCTGTATATTAAAATGTTATTTTATTGAAATTATGTACAATCCGTTTAATGATGCAATGTGCTCAAATGTCTACAAATTGTGGAAACTTTTGTGGACTTGCATGAGAAGACGTGCACAGGTGGACAGCACACGAGAGAAGGTCACCGATAGAGCTAATGAGCGAGGGAGAAAGAAGCAGGCAAAATGATAAAATACAATCGAGAATGAAAGGCACACAGACAGAGACAAAAAGAGACAGAAATGATTTTTTGATCGGTTAATGCTATGGCGAGGAAATATTTGGGCAAAACACATCCTGCTATAGTTATATCGACATCATGCATTCGATTGACTATTCAGTATTGCTTAATGTTGAAGAAGATATGGAGGATGCAATGAGGGCGGCAAGGGGAAAAAAGGAAAGAAATCTACTCTTTGTTCGGGGTGTCAACTTCCACAATCAGAAGTAACTTGGCTGCAGCAGGATATATCCAGCTGGCCGCATGCAAAATGAAATAATTGTTAGCATGGATCTGCGGAACTTGTTGAGGAAACCAACAAGAGAGAAATGAAAATATCTTTGACAATATACTTATCAATCCGACAACAGCAGATGTATCTGTTGCTGCCACAATTTGCTAGAGTGAGCACTTCACAGTCCTTGCCAAAATCAAATTTTGTGATTACATTCAGATTACCCTCCACCGTACTGTGTGGCATTTTCGACATGCTAAATGGGACAAACTTAGAAAATATTAAAAACAAAACCTCGAAACTGTACATGCTTGAGGTGCAGTGGGCCATCAACAGAAACAGAAATATACCTCATTCCATTCTGAAAACATTTGGTTTGGCACATACCCTGCATAACCGTTCACATTGAGCGAGGGAATCACCCTGGTAAATGGAGTGTCTAAAAGTGCATGACAGGAGAAGCATCAGGTACAACTAAAATTGGTATGTTAAACAGGTGAATCTAACAAACAGCACTTCTTGCATGCCAAGCAGCAGAAGCAACAAATGATACACGGAACAAAGTGATTTCACAACTAATGGATTATATCTAAACTCTGTAATGTCTTCACATCTAGTCGTAAATTGTACTTGACAATTAAACAACTCATAACAGTAGGAGACTGCACAAATATACCCGAACTCAGTGATGGAACGGCGAAACTCTTCCGTGCCAAAAATAGACTGAACATTTCGCACAATAATTAGCTAGAATAGCCAAGTGCAAGATCATTCTCGACTTCTCCGATGCGCTTCTCGTACCAAATACCGCAGAATTCAGGAAATTACATTTACGATAGAGTCACTGAATATTGCAAAATTTAGGATGCATAAAAACATAGTGGTGATCGTACTGAAGGTTTGTTCTCCAAGGCTTACCAGCCCCTCAGCCAAGATATTCCAGTACAGTCACAATGGTGGTATGTCCCGCTCAATGTGAAAAATTATACAGTAATTTCTTGAACAAAAAAAAAGAGAAATCAAAACCCATCAATTATTGCCACTGCAGTCTACTCTTGATATTCGTTGAAGTGATGGAAGGTGTCATCAGAGTGATGACAGGCAGCAACTGCTCAACAGGAACCTCCGGAATGAAGCCGAGTTTCTGTTCCAACGGGGTCTCGCAATTCTTGAAATCATAACAGCCAACGTTCAAATATGGACAAAAATAACTGAATTCCAGAGATTTACGGAGAGTGAAAACCCTTTAAATCAAGTCTGCATTCAATCAAATGCGTCATCAATGAGCCTGAGCAGTACCAGGATGAGTATGGGATGGCGAAAGTTTGGCTGTTTGAAGTCATATTGACACAATGCAACGTGGAAATATTTGTTGAAAAGACCATCATCTCAAGCCGCGTGGTATCGCAAGAGAACGACTCAGAGTTTTGACATAGCGCTGACAATCTCCTAAATGTTCAATGACCGGCCCTCCATCACAAGGTCAGAATTGTGTATGTTTACATAAGATTACAGAAAATTAGCACAATTTTGACACCTTAGATCTTGAAGCAGTCCATGTTCAAAATAACAAGATCTCAACGATATCAAAGCAATGGTTGACAAGCAACAAGGAGTATTCACACCACACAAATATTAGACAATGATCATTTCCAATAAGAGGCAATCTAAACACCGTTTTTGCCATTTACTGAAGTTAAAATCTCTGTATATGCCCCTATCAGCTGGTTTGAGAATACAATTGATAAGAACTGGATTCGCCAAGTAAAAAATTATAGTAAAATTAAGGGGTAGGAGTCCAAGAGTTCTGCCATGATTAGCACATTTCTTGACTTCCAAAGCCTACCAATTATTTAACGTGCACAAGTGAAGACTGTGACAGGATACTACCCATGTGCCAAGATTTTGCAGTTGTCACAGCACTCAAATGGACTTAACGGTTGAAGAAGAAACTCCATCACCATTTTCTCGACGGCATAATGGAATGGGCAATATATGCGAGCCAGCCAGCATTGCTCACTTCACATCTGTGACAAAAGATAGGAAATCCAAAGAGTGTCAAGGCAGAGAAATGTTGAATTATTTATTTCAGCACTGACCTTATTTCGAATAGTTAACTGGGGATGCATACAACTTTCTTATTCTTTTTATTTTGTCCTACAGAACATAAAAAGTGCAAAGAAGGTATGAATTACAGAAATTTCAGTAACTGGACTGGTGAGCATGTTAAAAACAGTGAGCGACTTTCCTCCTTCAAGAATTACCCCAAATCTACATTAATTCAAGTTCTTTGTACACTTATTTTATATATATGCGACTGCTATACTGTAACACACATCTATGTATGACAATTTTAAATGGGAGTATACTCAAAAAAGTCCGCTTTCACCTTGCAGATGTTGCAAAGGAACAAGCTGGTAAGGTCACAAAAATTGATGTGCATATTTCAATACATTCCCAGAACTACGGTGAGCAGTACATTGTTGCTGATAAGGAAATCATGCATTACATTTAGAAACTGCTGACCTGTGTTCTGATCAGAATGTGTCATGACTTTGTACAATAAAATGATGTCAGATGTCCAGCCAAACGTTGTTCGATGCAGAGATTCGGAATATTCCCATATTTTTTTAAAAAATAGTAATTGAGACTTTAAAAAAAAATACCTAATGCGACAGCAAAACAAAATTTTCAAGATGCAAGTTGAAATTGGGTAATGAAGACATAAATGCAATTAAGAACAGAAATGAAAGTGAAATAAAGGTAGATTAGTATCACAGTGCAAGAGAAACAAAGAGAGAGAGAGAGAGTGAGGTCAAGCAAGGCGAGAATGTGCGACAGGAGCTTGAATGATCTGCCATCATTACGCATTCTGGGTTTACAACTTAATACCTATAATTTATGCAAATCAGAAGATATATTTGTTAGATAATTTTCTTTTCCAAAATAAATATGTTAACGTGGATCACTACAGTTCTAAATGTACCGTGTCTTTTCGACTCATATTATAGATAGATATTTCTGTTTTCTGCTGCAGACCTGAAGAAAATCAAAGAAAGTGAGAGCTGTACAATCATATGTCCGTGTCATATAAAGCCAAGAACGTGACTAATTTGAGCATTATCGACATGATCATAGCAAAGATTGTTAAAAGCATAGCGCTATGACATAATGCAGTTTATTCTATTTTAAAAGAAGTTTGCTCAAAGTTTACTAATGTCCATATACACTTTCATATGTGACCTGCTAAGTATGAAACGGGGGTGGTGGAGGGGGAGCGGTGAAGCTGTGACCAGCTTGCGAAGAGAGATCATTCATGACGTGCTTCGATCCATATTTGGACAGTATGAAAAATAAATGAGAAATAATACATTTTTCAATTCTTACATCTAATGCTTATTTTCGTTTATTTTCAATAACTTTAAATATTCATTTTGTATTTGTTCACTTTGGGTATTGGACTGACAATTCAAATCTGGTTTACTTTGACTGCAGAACTTGCAAATGATGAGGCAGGTATGAGCAATGAGAATATAATATCGGTCGATCAGTATTTTCATGCCTTTATGATGCTAAAATTATTGCTGAAAGCATCTTCCATTAACTTTTTTCTTCCCATACGAGCAGGAGGCATTCAGGACCAAGAAATGCTTTTAACCCCTCATGCCTCAATCGAGTCCATTCCCCTCGAAAATTGATTGGGATACATCTTAAAAAGGATGTCGGTTTCTTACAATTAGTTCAATGGAATATTCATACAGGAACATATCTTTACACTTCTCTATAAATAGACATTCAGTTTTATTGAAGGTAGAAGTAATTCACTTAAAAATTGATATATAGCAGTACGTCTACAAAGAAAATGGGAACCCTTGTAGGTATGAGGTTTGTGTATGAGCGAGAGACATCAGTGGAGAGAGAGAAAAAAAGAGAACGTGACTGTTCGAATCATCATGTGACCATGCATCTGTGCCGAGGATTGGAGAAGAATTTTCATGGAAAGTAAGGACAGAGCAACAAACTAAACAAAAAACAAACTAATCAAACACACATGAAATGATGGAGATCCGAAGGGATGAATGTTGAAGGGAAATAAGGCAAAAGGCCGAAGAGAGAGAACTAGTAATATGAGGTCAGACCATCAGGCAAAATGATACTGAGATGCTAATATGAAACTAAAGAAAACAAAATGGCGGATGCGACAGGGAAGCACAAATATATCAGAATTTTGTGAAAGATAATACATTCACGGGGATCATATATATTCCCAGAAGAACAAAATAGCACAGTTCAAATTTCACTCTTCGAGTTTTGGAATTTTTTTTCTTCGCGTTTCAATGGCTAGTCAGCATTTATTGCCCATCCTTCTGATTCATCCCCGCTGTGGGTCTGGAATCACATGTCGATCAGACCAGGTAAGGGTGACCGTTTCCTTTCCGAGAGGACATTATTGAACCGAATGAGTTTTTTTTGACACTCAGCAATGGGTTCATGGTTACAATTCGAATATAAATTCCAAACTATTTTAAATTGAAATTTCATCATCTGCCACAGCAAACATTTTACAAAGAGAATGGAAAACTTCGCGCAGATGAGATTTGTGTGTGAGAGCGAGAGAACGACAGAGAGAGAGCGAAACTGAGCAGGACTGATTAAGGATGTGCATGCCCAGTTCAACTTTTGTTTGTTTTTTTTTTTGAAATTTATGTCTTTTGTCTTACAGGCTATCAAATGTGCAAAGAAGGTGGGGGTTACAGCAATTTCAGTCACAGGAATCAACATTTAATAAACTCTTGCTCGTGATCCTCATCAACTAATCACGACAGGGTAAATTAGGGTAAATTGTAGTTGTTTCCCAACTTATTCCCTTGAACAATTCAAATTCGATCAATTGACACATCAATTAGTAGAGTCACACAGCGATAAACTTTAGTTGTGCTTTCTAGTCTCATATACTCCAACCTTGCATAATATCCCCATTTTTAAAAAAAAAATCACTTCGACAAATTGCAATTGAGTAGTACCCGCAAGGCAACTGGTGGTAAACATACATACATAGAGAAACTTTAAAGTAGGAGTCTGCAGATTACAGCCCAGAGAAACCAATGCTTTCAAACAAAAATGTTCTTAATTGCTAACTTGTTGATAAAAGAAAGATGCAATCATCATTATTCAATTAATGATGTAGTTGACTTCACCAGTTGTGAACAGTAACTGTCTTGGCTGATACAGAGAAAGGTAATGTTCTCAGATGTTAATGATTTGGTTCATCCTGGAGACGTTGTCAAGCAAAAAGATAGGAAGGATGGTAACATTTTAATTCGTTTTTTTTTATTTTCTTCCGACATGGCATTGGTGACTGACCAACATGCATTACTCTTACCTAATTACCCTGGAGAAAATGGCTTTGACTGCCTTCTTGAAGAACTGAAGTCCATTTTCTTTCAGTAGACGCGCAGCGCTGTTAAGGAGTGAATTCCAGACATTTGACCCAGCAACACAGAAGGACCGTTTCCAAACCAGGATGGTGAGTGGTTTGTAGCCGAAATTACAGGTGGCGATGTCGCCATTTATCTGCTGCCCTAATCTTTCTAGATAGGCGTACGCATCAGTATGGAAAATGCTGTTGAAGTATCTTGGGTAATTTTTTGTACTGCATCTTGTAGATGGGAGACACTGGTGATGATGATCGTCTGTCGTAGAGAGATTAGATTACTGTGCAGGTGATGTGAAGCAAGCATACTCATTCGGATGGATTCTGTCCACCTCGATTGAGTGTCTTTTTTTTGTGGAACAAAACTTTTTTTTTCGGTTAATTGGGAAACCTTCCATCACACTTACCATGCGGCCTTTTAGATGGCAGATGGGTTTTTTTGAAGTCAGGAATAGTGTTACTGTTTGCTGCATTCCGAAACTCCAACTTGGTCTTGTAGTGATTGTACTTATCTGACGAGTTCATGTGAGTCTGTCATCCATTGTAACAGCAAGTATGTTCATCGTGATGGCAAAAATATTGAATATCAAGTTTCGATGGATTAAAGTGCTTCCAATTGGAGCTTGCCATTAGCTTGAACTTGTGTAGTGTGAATAACATTTTCCAATTGTCAGCCCAAGGCCGGACATTGCCTGGAAATTGTTGCATTTCAACACAAATTGGTCCAGAACCCAGGGATTTGGAATGCTTCTGAATGTTGCACAATAATTGTGCAGTATCCTGACATCGGACACTGGAGGGAAGTTAATCGAAGAAGTAGCTGAACTGGGATGTTATTGCGATAACATCCCATTGATTTATCTATTCTCTATAAATTAATGTTCTTTATCTGCTTACACAGAAGTATGCAGGCACTGCCTTAAGACTTCCTGCCCAAATAGAATTAGGTGTAAAACTTGTAAATCCTTATCGTCCGATACATAAGTACAAAAGACACTGCCTTCAGCTTCCTGCCTGAATAGAATTAGAATAGAATTATAAACTTTGTAAAGCTTTATTTTCCTGCATAGGGGTATGTGGAAGCTTTTCCAAATAAGATTAGGTGGCAACGTTTGTAAAGGTGTGAAACTTCTGAAATCCTATAAAGAATGTAACTTCTGTTTCTGCTAAAGGGGCCAGGACACTGACCTTTGTTCAAGCCAGATACTTCGGAAGCTTGAAATTACATTCTGTCACTTTGGCAATTTGAAATCGCCTCCTGCCGTTAGTAGTCACTTATTGAGCAATCGATACTGTATTCTGCTTTCTTTTTGTTTTGGATGTAGTAATTGTTTCTGTTATCATTTCGTTGTCCAATGTAGTGATTGTTTTATGTAACATGCTATTGTGCGATGTGAAATTGCTTTATGTACTGGGCACTCGATAAGGTATAAAAAGCAGGGACTGTCCGGGGCTCGGGGAGAATCGCTTACAAAACACTGCACTCTGTGCCAGGTTGAGTACAGTAATCCTCCACAGCTTCTACTTGCATTGTAATAAAGGATTTATGTTTTTCTAAACAGGTCAGTATCTTCTTATTAGATCAAGTCTGTGAGGGTCTCCAAAAACGAATCTAACATTTGGCGCACCGAGCAGGGTTCGGGCATGTACAGCAGTCTTACGTGGAAGACTGAATAAGTGATCATTCGAGTGTCAGTGGAGTGAGAAAGAAGGGCCTGCAAGGTACCATTCACCTTGGTCTCTGTCAATAACCTGTCACCCGTGCGATCCCACGTCCCTGCGTGGCTCTGTACTGACGAAAACAAGAGACGGCTCACGGTCTGTAACACTGCTAAATCCTAACGGCTGGAGTTTCGAGTCTCCAGGTTAGTAAAGAAAGATTCGAGAGGTTAGAGGCCCCTGGTGACCGGTGTTTAAGTCCCCAAGTCGAGTAACGGGAAAATCCGGAGGTTAGAGGCCTCCGAAGGTCGGGGTTGGAGTCCCCAGGTCAGGTAAAATTGACGACATAAGTCTGGGTAGGGGCGTTAGTATAAGATTGGTAAAGTAGAATAAGTGTTCAGACGTAGGTATGGGATAGTTGTATTGTCTGTATATCTCAACCACCTGCCTTAGATCGGTTGTTTAGAGGAGAAATCCCCCACGCGAAGGTCAGGACACTGAAGTGGGTTTTGAGACTAAGGACACTGGTGTAGCACTTAGAAATAAGTAAAAAGTAACAGCCCTAAAAATGGGACAAATCATAGTTATGTCGGGTATCAAAACCCCTTTATATCGGTTATGCCAGAATGACCCCGAAAAGGAAATACAGTCCAGACGTCTGTCGGCATGCCTAAACAAAAAATTGTGAAACTAGAATTGGCCGTTAAGGGGAACGTGGGATATCGATCCATGTATTAAAGCCGAAGTGGCACTATGGACACTTAATGCGGGAAGCAAATGAAAGGGCAAATGCCATACTGGAGAAAAAGAGCTGAGGAGATGATTGAAAAATCAAAATTGCCAGTTGGGTGGATAATGCACGTTGAAGAGGCAGTGAAAGAAAACCGAAACCTTGGGAAGTTTTAAAGCTGCAGTGTGAGTATCATGAGATGAATGAACAGGAAAGGGTTAAACAAGAAAGGCTGGAAAGGGAAAGACAAGACAAAGAACATTAGATCGGCAGGCTGCGTTGACAGAAAATAAAAAATCGGGATTACCTCCTGACATATCTGGCATGCCAATGTTGCTCCAAAAGAATGATACTGATGAGCAAGACGACGGGTACCGGGGAAGGCATCCCTCTGCACCATCGAGATCACTACACCCTCCACAAATCTACCCGTCCTTGGCAACCGACATCTGCAGGCACCCCAACACTGCCATCAATCTCAGCAATCGCCCGGATCCCTATCACTGCCACCGTACGCTGCCCAAACCAAACCACACGCTACAGAATCTCCAAGCCCTTCAGAAATTAGCCCACATGAACCTCCTGACAAACCCGCGGCTTGTATAGACCCTACCTCCTATCGTACGACATCTAAAAGTAAACGGAAAAACAGGAAACACGATTCAGAACAGACCGCTCGTGGACAAAAGGAGGGAGCACACACCACCCCGAAACAAATGAGAGCCTTTTTAGCATTGGTAAATTATTGTCGACAGCGGCTCCCTAAAGTAACGAAGCTTACTAATCTACTGACCCCTTTGGCTTCTTGTAAAGCCACAAAAACCTTCACCCTCTCTCACGAACAACAGTCAGCCTTGGCAGACTTAAAAGCAGCCCTTGCTGCCGCCCCGGCTTTTGGAAGACCTTTATATGACAGGCCTTTCCAACTATCTGTCAATGTTCTGGATGGGTGCGCTACTGGGGTATTGACACAGACTCATGGAGATCGCAAACGACCGGATTCCTACTACTCGACCCTGCTGGACTCTGTAGCTCAGGACTCACCCCCTTATTCCAAAGGTTTTTCCTGCGATTTAATCTTTAGTTACTACGGCCTCTAATGTTCCTCTCCACCGGCTTCCAATGTTACTCTCCTCCAGCCTCTTAACCTCTACACCTCACATGCTATTGTCACCCTCCTCACCTTCCACCAGACTCAACATCTTACCCAGGCACGTTTAAACCGCTATGAAGTCGCACTCCTTAACAAACCCCATCTTAACATTCTCCTTCTGCTTCACTATGAACCCAGCCACATTTTTGACAGCCCCTCCAGATGAGTTGTTCGAACCCATACCTGACTGCTTACTAAGGAACTAATTTCTAATCTCTCCCCTCCCGGACCTTGTTGACGTCCCTCTCCCTTTTTCGGACCTAATCCTGTTTGTTGTTGGCAGTTTGTCCATGTCCCCGGTGGGTAACCCCCTCTGTGGATACACGATTGTTGATGCTGCATCCGCATTGGAATCGGCGGCGTTTGAGTGCCCGGTGTCTGCTCAGAAAGCAGAACTTTTTGCCCTTATCCCTGCTTGCATTCAAGCCTCATGGAAGTCAGCGAATATTGACACCGACTCTTCGTATGCCTTTAGAGTCTCCCACGATTTTGGCCAGTTATGGTCTCAGCATGGGTTTTTAACGTCCTCAGGTACACCCATCCAGAATTCCCTGTTTGTTAAAAACCTTCTCCAGGCAATCCTCCTCCCTGAACAATTGGCTATTATCAAATGCGCTGCCCATGCCTCCGATGATTCTATAGTTACTTAGGGCAACGCTAGGGCTGATCAGCCTGCCAAACGGGCTGCTGCAGATCAAACTTTTATTGTGCCCCCTATGAACAAGCAGTCGGTAAATCGAACGCCTCCTTCGGACAAGACGGTCATGCCAGATGTAGTCACTGTTCAGCACTTACAGGGATACGCCCCTGCTTCTGGAAAGGACATTTGGAAGGCGCATGGATGTTCGCATTCTGCATCGTCAGGCCTTTGGATTACCCCTGTCGGCCTAATGTGTATACCTGATGCTTTATTACCAATGCTTGTTGACTGTCTGCATTCTGACACCCACCTTGGCAAGGAGGGAATGAGTGGTATTATTCTCCGTACCTGATGGCACCCAGACTGGCTGAGGCAGCACAGTCTCGTACAGAATCATTTCGAATATTCCAGCAAAACAATGCTGGTCAGGGGGTGAGTTGCTCGCCAGGAAAAATACCCTTGCCAGGTGGACCGTTTGAATGCATTCAGCGAGATTTTATTGAACTACCACGTGGAAATAGTTATACGAATTGTCTTGTCATTGTAGATGTATTCAGTAGGTGGACAGATGCCTTTCCAACGACAAATAACAGCCTGAACAGTAGTAAAATTATTAATAACGGAAATAATGCCGAGGTTTGGAGTGCTTCGACAAATTAGTTCGGACAATGGCCCTCAATTTACAGGAAAGATTAATAAGGAACTGTGTGATGCATTACGCATCCAGCAGCAATTCCACTGTGCATACGACCCCCGTACAGCAGGTATAGTGGAAAGAGCTAATGGGACACTCAAAGCGAAATTGACCAAGTTGACGATAGAGACCACCCTTAGCTGTTTATAGGTTTTGCCCATAGCTTTGTACCACATGTGAATAAAACCCATTCTACTACTGGACTCTTGGCAGCAGAAACAGTCTATGTCCGACACAGAAGAACACGCTGGAATGCGAATATCAGACCACCCACCCAAATTGACTTGAATGTGATGGGAGAATAAATGCAAAAGTACTTCAAGCAACTAACATCGTCTCTACAGTTTCTCCATTCAAAGCGAAGTGCACCTTCAGACCATCTCTGCAGACACTAAACCAAGACCTTAAGGACCAGTATCGTTCTTCGTGGCCACAGATCGGAGATTTCGTACTTGCCCGAGACTGAGATCTCCCCAAGCTCGGACCAAGGTGGAAAGGTCCATTTCAGGTGCTTCTTCAAACTCCGACAGCTCTTAAAGTTAAAGTACAGAATCGTTGGGCCCACCTAAGTGTTTGGAACCGATGGATTCCCTCATCAGCTTGCAATTAACCATTGGACTGAGTATTATTCTCACCGTGCATGGCCAGCAGGACAACCTCTTTTATAGAACACTCATTCAGCTGCATGAGAATCGGACAGCGGGTTACCCGCTTGCACGGTGTGCCGAGGCATTATTTGTGGCAACACCAGGCTGGAACACTATCCGGTTCTATGAAGTATAGTATTCCACTAAACCTTGCCGAGGGGAGAGGGGATCTTCGACGAGAGGTGTGTAGGGTCGGTGTGTGGAATTGGTAGTTATTGGGCCCTCTGATTGTGTATGCACTAGACCTAGGCGTGGGAGGGAAAGGGTTATCTGTACAAATCCCAACAGCTATCCGTTTTCCTTTAATAGAACTGAGACTTGATGTGTGCATGCTCTAGTCAATAAAAACCCCCATAATGTTTCCTGGCCCCACCGGTGCAAAATAAGAACTTGCACAAGTGAAGGAGGATTGTTCAACTGCCCCTGTTTAGAATCTAAGCCAACAACGTGACCCCGGGCATACAGTGGACTTGTGGGTTTTGTAACGGCACTCATGTAGAAACAGACTACGGGACTTTTCCGTTTGACTCTGCAGACTTCAATCCGTATAAGGATCACTCCTCCTGGAATAGCGATCAAGGAATACGTGAGTCTGTTACCTGATACTGGGTTAAGAAGGTATTTATTTTCCTTCTTTAAGGTATCTTCACGACTGCAACTCCAAATTTGTCGGTGGCGTTTGCTATTAGGACTATTGGGCCTCTCATGGTCCCTTGTCCACAACGAGCACGGAGTCAATGGCGAATTGTCACATGCTTCCTGAGCCGGGAATTTTGCTCTGCACGTCAGGATCCAATTGCCTTGAGATCTTCCTTGGGATACGGCTTGCTTGGAACTGTCAGCTTTGGAGGCTCCCCAGGGGTGGTGGCCGCAAAAAACCGAAATTACCTTTTATGTGGACCGCCCTGGGAAACAGCAAAATGAAGGCATTGGAGGCAGTCAACCAAGAATTAGCCGATCTTTGGCTCTATGCTCACCAAACCCGGTATGCAATGGACTATCAACTGGCTCAGTCAGGAGGAGTATGTACTATTAGAGAGGACAAGTGCATTACCCTTGTTACTGACGTGTCCTATAATATTACCCAGGCTATTCAAGCTATACAGGGGCGGCTGGAACAGTACAGAGAGTTTCCCCGACCTGATGAGGACTTGTTGGGATGGCTTATGGGCGGTTCATGGGTCTCATACCTGATACATGGGTTAGTTATTCTAATAGTTATCACAGGTGTTTGCTGTATATTTATGATATGCCTGAATTCTTGCTACAGACTTATGTTTGACAGATTAGCAACTCCCTTCCCAGCCCCGATACAGGTTATCATGAAATGATAAAAGTAGGGAATGAGATGTTATTAGGATAACATCCGATTGATTTCGAGATTCTCTATAAATTAATGCTCCTTATCTGCTTACACAGAGATATGCAGGCACTGCCTTATAACTTCCTGCCCAACAAGAATTAGGTGTAAAACTTTGTAAATCCTTATCTTCTTATACATAAGTAGAAACGACACTGCCCTAAGCTTGCTGCCTGAATAGAATTAGGCATAAACTTTGTAAATCTTTATTTTCCTGCACAGGGGTATATGAAAGCTGTCTCAATTCAAATTAGGTGGCAACGTTTGTAAAGGTGTGAGACTTCTGAAATCCTGTAAAGAATGTAACTTCTGTTTCTGCTAAAGGGGCCAGGACACTGACTTTTGTTCAAGCGAGACACTTTGGCAGCTTGAAATTGCATTCTGTCACTTTGGCAACTTGAAGTCGCCTCCTGCTGTTTGCAGTCAATTTGCGAGCAATCGATACTGTATCCTGCTTTCTTTATGTTTTGGATGTAGTAATTGTTTGTGTTATCATGTCATTGTCCAATGTAGTGATTGTTTCATGTAACATGCCATTGTGAGATGAAAAATTGCTTTATGAACTATGCACTCGATAAGCTATAAAAAGTGGGGACTGTTCGCTGCGCGGGGAGAATCGTTTATGATACTCTGCACTCTATACTGGGTTGAGTACAATGATCCTACACAGTTTGTACTTGCTTTGAAATAAAGGATTTATGTTTTTCTAAACACGTCAGTGTCTTGTTATTGCATCAAGTCCGTGAGGGTCTCCAAAAACGAACCTAACAGAAGAAGCTCAGGCCTCGGGTACTGTTCTGACCAAATTCTGCAGGCATGAGTTAACCCCAGCAACTGTAAACATCTTCCTATCTGTCAGATACAAATCCAAACTGCAGAGAAATTCCTCGCTGCTTTCCTCTTGATCCGGCTGTTGTGACGGTCCTTGAAACCACAGCTGGCAGAATGCTGACTAGATATACAGGACTGGAGGTGCCGCTTCGGAACTTGAATTCAGCTGTTCTGACCATGCTTGAATCAAGCCTGTCATAAAACTGTTAGCTGCGTGGCCCTGGCAGAATTCTAAATGTGCACATGTGAGCAGATTGTTGCCAAGCATGTGCCTCTTGGTAACAATGTTTGCAACACCACCATGAACTTTTTGGACGATCGAGAATGAACTAATGGAGTGGGAATTGGCTTGTTTGGATTATCCTGTTTTTCTCTTGTTAAATACTTTCCTGAAAAAATTCCCTGATTGTCCAGTAGTGTTTTTTTTTGCTTGTTTTGCAGAGGCTATGTAGCAGCTTCACTACAGATTCTGCAAATTCTCAAGCAAACGTGGCCAGCACATTGTCCAGAATTTTTTCAGCCCCATGGAATTGGCACTCTACAGTGCATACAACCGTTTTTTGATTCAAAATGGAGAGAATCGAATTGGCTGAAAAGAAACATTTGTGTTGCCGGGCATTTCTGCTGAATTCAGAGTTTATTAAATCACTCGGCATTTGTGGCTGACATTTATAACAAATACTCTGGACTATAAGATGTCACTCATATGCTTGTCAGGTCCATCATTGAGAATGGAAATATTTGTGGAGACTCTTCCTTCAGTGAGTTGCTTCGTTCTTCAAAACAATTCATGACTGAATGTGGAAGGATTTCTGAGCTTAACCTGATTCATTATCTGTAGGAAGGCTTAGCTCTGCGTATCACTTTCTGCTTCAGCAGTGATGTGCGTGTATAGCTTTTTTTTTTAAAGTTTCACCAAATTGAAACTTAATCAGAGGGTAAAAATGTATTATTCCTCGCATTCTTTCTTCCACTCTCCATTGACACATGCTGGATGACTTGGTTTGGTGAAATGAGGAAATGTTAGCCATGAGTTTTCAGGTTGTGTTGGTTTACGTTTGATGTTGACAGGTCATATTAGCTCGTTGACTCCCAATCGTAAGCTCCTAGATCTGTTCGGATTACCCTATTTGGCAGAATGATAGGGTTACATAACGCAATTGAGGGTATTACCTCCATGAATGTATGATTTCGTGTCCACAAGGATTGTGCAGTAAACTTCTTTACCAATACAGGTATATTGCTTCTGCAGCAGAGAGATTGTTGAGGATGGCATCAAGCGTGTGTTTTTTTTTTCTTTCTTTTCAAAAGCACCACATACCACAATCATTAATTAGTACGTTTGTTCTGAAGAACTGGACCTACTCAAGAAGAAGTGCTGCCGCAGCTTCACAGTTGGTGGCACAGATGGAAATTCCTCTCCAAGCGCATATATTGCGCCTTTGCCACGCTCTACGTATCCTCCAGTTGCTGTTCAGTCTGTTGAAGAACTGATTTATCAGTCTAAGGAAGATAGTTAGTAATAATAAGCAAGAGGTTTCCTTGTCCATGTTTAACAGAATGCCATGAATATTCATGGACTCTGGAGTCAATTTTGAATTTGCCTTGGGTAGCTCTGCTCGATATGTCCTGCCAGTTGGACAGGAGGCATCAAGGGATTAAAATGGCGATGTCTGGGATATTATCTGTAAGTTTGATACAGTGCTCATAACTATGAGCAGTCGTTGCATGTGTAGGGCATGATTCGGTTCTCCTAATTTTAGCAATATCACTTAGATCTCAGTATGGAGGGCTTGACAGATTTTGCAGGACTCTCCTTGGCTCATGTTCCCAGTGCCGACTTGATGCCAGGTGGTCCGGACAGTTTTATTTCATTTCTGAGGCTTTGTGGTAAACTGCACAAGCGAGTGCTTTGTTAGCTCGATACGGAATGCACTTTAAATTCACACATTTCTGTGGGTCTGTGGTCACATGTAGATTGGGCCAGTTGAGACCCCATGGCGATTGCAAATTTTGTTCGCTTTGGGACATTAGGGAATCACATCACTTTTTTCTTCCCGTCTGATAAAAGACAAAGTTTCGATGGTTATAATTAACTTATTTTTTTTAATTCCAAGATTTATCTTCCATGGTGAAATATTGGCATGTTCAACTGAATATTAGTTGAGATTAAAGGCAAAGATTCAGCAATAAAGCCAATCGGCCAATTACAAGGCAGAGGTACATTGTTAAAACTCCGATATCCAGAGTATTTCTGATAATAAACTGAAAAGTGAGCATGACAGGAGCCAACGTCCAAACGAACAAACAGTCTTGAATCATGACAATTTGTGCAAACTGAGTTATTTCAAAATGTATGAAAAGTATGAATCAATAACATGTAAAACGACAGAATTTCTCACATTATCAAGGCGTAACTATGTAAGAAATGAAATCTGATGATTCCCCTGAACTCAATAAAGAGCGAGTGTTTTCAAGGAAGATCTCATAGACCTTTCAATACCCAGACTTAATTGATGCCGTAAAGATGTGCGATGAGCACAAGGACTTATCTTTGCAGACAATTCTGAATGTTCATTTTCAATGATGCATCTTCGTATCATTCTGACAAACTGCAACGGCATAACTTGTATTAACATGTATCAAGATGTGTTACTTCAATAAAACATCATGTGAAAGTTATTCACTGGATTCTCGACGATGTATGGGCGGAGGCCCAACAACCCAGCAGCCATTATTTCTGTTGCTCATATGGATTACAACCGTTTGCAGCTTCAACAAATTAATTGAGTTCCTAAAAGTCGTTAACCCGATTCTCAGCTGACTTAAAGTGTGAAAGTGTGAATATTCTTCCAAAGCTCTACAGTTGCCGTAGCCTTTTTTGGGCATTATATCCAGCAGTTACCTACAGCTACATTAAAATATTAAGGTTTTGAAACAGAGAGAAACAAAGCTTTAGCATAACTGACAGCATTTGGAGATGGAGAAATATTGATTTGGTTTCGAGTGTAATCAGTCTCATTAAGGAATTTGAAATTGAAATGTTAAGGAGATATCACCCTCCAACGATATTCCTGCAACTGCGTGTTACCTTCAGCACTGCATTTTTAATGTTAGGTTGCACAGCAAGTGTATATATTTTATTTCAATTAACTGTCACGGACCTCTCCCAAAGTGTATCTGCATTCTAACTCATACCCTGTTACAAAATAAGACGTCATATTTTCTCCTTGTTGCTTCTAGTTTAATAAATGATGAAAAGTTCAGCATTTCAAACTTCAGTTTCTACTTGATCTCAATAAATATATAAAACTGGCTGGCTAGTAACAGCAGAAATGTAGTCCTGCAATTTCTTGCCTCATGGCATATTCTTCCTCTATGTTTGGAATGCTAGAATATCATAACGCTCAAGCTATTTTCGTCCCAAAAATCTGCAAGCTCGATTTTGATTTATTTTAATAATTTCACCCCTATCGTCACATCTACTGAATAAAGTGACAATATTGTTTTGCATGCCAAACAGACAAGCCATAAACTGGGTAATTATCTCAGAGTAGTCGAATGCAAACTACAGCGCTACATCTACATGGAAAGTTTCAGTCTAACTAATGAAATGTCATTTCGTAATTCTGAGAAGATTGAAGAAAAAAAGGTTTTATTAAATTTGTTTTTGCGTGTTCTTAATCATTTGCTCCTCCTACCCGATCGAAGAGAATGGAAGAGAATATAATCAGAGTGGGAGAGGTCTTTGATTATATTCACTGTATTCCCCAGGTATTGGGAAATGTACACGGAATTAGTTGAAGGAAGGCTGAATTTCGTAATGCAATGGGCAGCGTTCATAACTCTTTGTGATGCTTGCGATCTTGGGCAGAAGAGTGCACATTCCAAGCTATGGTGCATCGTGATAGAATGATTTCTGTGGTGCATATAGACAAAAAAATAAAATGAAGAGTCATAGAGTCATACAGCACGGGAACAGACCCTTCGGTATAACCAGGCAATGTCCGAAAAACTCGTCCCACCTGTCCGTTCTTGGCCTGTAATCAGCCAAAAAAATCTCGCCTCTGTGGGTATCTATCTACATGTCTTCCAAACTTTGTCATTGTACCTACATCCACCACTTCCTCACGAAGATTGTTCCACACGCAAACAACCCTTTGTGTAAAGGTTCACCTTTTGTGTCTTTTTAAGAATCTCTCACTTTAAAACAGTGCCAACCAATCGCAAAACAGTCCATTCTATGGAAAAGACAAATGCCCCTATAACTATTTGTGCCCCAATTTATTTATAAACTTATTTGAGGGCGCCTCTCAAAATTCTATACTCCAGCAAAAAAAGAAAATCTAAGCCTATCCAGCTGTTCTTTTAAACTCGAAACTTCCATGCATGGCAGCATCCTAGTTAACCTTTCCTGAAACTTACTGAGCTTCTTTAATATCCTTCCTATTACTGATCGACTAGAACAGGACATCATGTTCCAGAAGAGACCTCACTGATATACTGCATAACCTCAACATTACTTTCCAGCTCACATACTCAGAAAATTAATCAGCAAAAGCAAGTGTGTCAAACACATTCCTTGTCACCAATTGTCTATATATGACGCAAATTTCAAATAATTATGTACCATCTCCACTAGGTCGCGTTGAAATCGAACATTAACTTCATCTGGCATTTTTCTGCCTATTGACCAATTTATTCAAATTCATGTGTAATCTTAGAAAACCTTCTTCACTCTACTCGGCCAACAATTGTGGTGGCATCCATAAACGTATTAACCACGTCTTGTATATTCTCATTCAAACCATTCATACAAATTGTAAACCAAAGGGGAACAAGAGCCAATCCCTTTGGAACATTGCCGGTCTCAAGTCTTCAGTCTGAAAAAACAAGATTCCACCATTACTCGAGATAACAAGCATGGGGCTGGATGAACACAGCAGGTCAAGCAGCATCATAGGAGCAGGAAAACTTGACGTTTCGGGCCTAAACCCTTCATCAGAAATGGGGGAGGGGAAGAGGGTTCTGAAATAAATAGGGAGAGAGGGGGAGGCGGATAGAGGATGGATAGAGGAGAGGATAGGTGGAGAGGAGGCAGACAAGTCGAAGAGGCGGGGATGGAGCCAGTAAAGGTGAGTGTAGGTAGGGGGGTAGGGAGGAGATAGGTCAGTCCAGGGAGGACGGACAGGTCAAGGGGGCGGGATGATGTTAGTAGATAGGAGATGGGGGTGTGGATCCTCTCCTCTATCCATCCTCTATCCGCCTCCCCCTCTCTCCCTATTTATTTCAGAACCCTCTTCCCCTCCCCCATTTCTGATGAAGGGTTTAGGCCCGAAACGTCAAGTTTTCCTGCTCCTATGATGCTGCTTGACCTGCTGTGTTCATCCAGCCCCATGCTTGTTATCTCGGATTCTCCAGCATCTGCAGTACCTTTTTATCTCTTCCACCATTACTCTCTGTCTTATGGCATAACGCCAATTTGTATCCTACTGGCAAGCTCAACAAGAATCTCAAGTGACCTATCATTAGTTTACCATGCATATCCTTATCAATGCCCTTACTAAAATCCAAGTAAACAACGTGGAGTGCGCTGCGACCATCAATCCTGTTTTACAAAAAAAACTTCATTGAATATGCTCATTCATTTGGTGATGCATGATTTTCCTCCCGCAAAACCGCGCTGAGTGCCCCTAATTAATTCTTCCCTCTCTAAGCGTCCATATATCCTATATTTATAATGTTCTACAACAATTTACACACAACTGTTGCCAAGATCACAGGTCTATAGTTTCCTCCCCCTGTTTCTCCTTACTATCTTTCTTAAACAAAGGTGAATTATAAACAACCTACCTTCATCAGACCCCTCACCAGTAGTTATAGACAAACAAATATTTCTCCAACAGTTCTTGTAATATCCTCGTTTACTTCCCATAACTCTCTCCGATGCATGAGATCAGTTCCCAGAGATTTATCCAACTTCGTATTCTCTAAAACCTCCAGTACCTCACCTTCTGTAGTGGGGATATCGAATTTTCTTAATTTTATTCTGAAGAAGGAGATGCTGTGATGTGTTTCGTGACTGTAGAGCCGATGCAGATGGATTGGATAGATCGTTGGAGATATTGACTTCTAGGAACTTAAAAGTTTCGAGTAACTACACTGAAACAACCTTGATGCGGATTTGGGTGTGTCCTCCCCTCCACATCTCAAAGTCGACGATCAGCTCCTTCGTTTTGCATAAAGTTCCACCTTTGTGTCTTCAAACCTTCTTGCACGAATGCCGGTCAAATATAATATGACAGCTTCCTATTTTAATATAGGTTAACATTAATCGTTATAAATGAGATAAAAATGCATTTTCATCAGACGTGTTAACATGAATGGGGTCGGGGCTGTTGAAAGAAAACACGGTATTTCCTTAGTTTTTGCCATAGTTTCCTGAAACAAATCTTTAAAAGTTTATGGACCTTTATAAGGCGAAACATAATTTTCGAATTGGCAAAGAACTGTGTACCAGTTCTATTGTGCATTTTGCTGACTGCGTACTTGGGCAAAAAAAAAAGAGAAAGAATACATTCTTTTCTCAGTGCAACTAATACTCTATCCGATTATCTTTTCAATAACATTGCTAACTAATGCTGTCGTTTATGGCATTTGGATATCTAAGCAACATTTTAATTCTGGTTGATTTTGCCCTGCAGCTTTTGTAAAGGAACAGGCAGGTATGACCATAACCATTTCAATGTCTTCAGACAGCTGTTTTAGTACTATTATGATGTTGAAGATGCTGTTAACAAACTGAGTTTGTTCTTACGGGGATCATATATTCAGGAAAAAGAAATAAAATTACAAGGTAGCATTCCGTCGCTGAAAGTCTCAAACAGAAACATCAGTTTATTCCGCATATTTTAGAATGATGACAAAGTGACTACAAAGTGCATGAAGACAACAGCAATGAAGTAGATGTAGCATAAGAGATGTTCTTTCATTTAACCACTCCCTTGACACAATACTAAGGTGAGGCAAGCTTCTCTCGGTGTGTCGGTTTTAATAACAGAAGGGACCTCTGTTGACGCCGTAACAGATTGAGGCATGTGTTTGACTTTATATGACAGTGGAATTCGACTTTCCCCTTCGTTTTAAAATTTGTACCAGTCCTTCTCGGGCCCTCACGCAGAACTTTTTTTTCTCTGGTACATCGGAGATATAATCAGAACTGCTTCCCTCTCTCATCCGTGAATAGAAACGTTTATCTGTTTCATTTACAATTTCCAAACCTCTTTCAGCTTCGTTTAGTCGATCTCGGACTCACTCCTTCCATTTCTCAAAGATGTTTGTTTCTATAACTAATGAAAGGCTGGACACCACTATCCATCAAGAAACCATCGACTACCACAATCAGCTTGACCTTGATGATAAATCCTGTTTCCTAAAACTGCTCTATCCTAACTTCAAAATTCCAATATCTCTGTCTGATGTGTTCCAATGATGTGGATTTCAATAAGATGGTCACAAAACGGTTCTCCTTTTCTCTCAAACGGAGATTGCCCACGGGCATTCGTAACAGGGCCCAAGGCATGCTCGAGCAATCTGCCGAAATTCCACCCTCAACCATTCTCTTCCTTTCACAACAGCGTTTGTGTCTTCTTCAGTCTGATGTGGCAATGTCACCAGAAACTACATCAATGGCGTCATTAGCTGGCATTTCCACCATCTTCAGCAGGAAGCCACCACAAGAAACATAAACTACAACAGAGAAGGAAAGACAAACAGATAGAGATAAAAAGAGACAGAGATGATTTTTTGATCGGTTAATGCTATGGCGAGGAGGTATTTGGGCAAAACCCATCCTGCTCTACTTATATTGACATCATGTATTCGATTTACGATTCAGTATTGCTTAATGTTGAAAAAATACATGGAGGATGCAATGAGGGCGGCAAGGGGAAAAAAAGGAAAGAAATCTACTCTTTGTTCGGGGTGTCAACTTCCACAATCAGAAGTAACTTCGCTGCAGCATGATATATCCAGCTGGCCGCATGCTAACATAAATCATTGCTAGAAAGGATCTGTGGGACTTGTTGAGGAGACGAACAAGAAGGGAATAAAAATATATTTGACAATATACTTATCAATCCGCCAGCAGCAGATATATCTGTTGCTGTCACAATTTGGTATAGTGAGCGCTTCGCAGTACTTGCCACCATCAATTTTTGTGATTACATTGGGAATACCGTCCACCGTACTGTGTGGCTTTCTCGACATGCCAAATGGGACAAACTTCGAACATATTTCAAAAAAAGCTCAAAACTGTGCTTTCTTGAGGCGCTGTGGGCCATCAACAGGAACACAAATATATCTCATTTCAATCTGAAAGCACTTGTTTTGGCAGATACCCTACATAACCGTTCACATTGAGCTGGGGAACTTAACCTAGTTAAATGGAGTGTCAAAAAGTGCCTGACAGGACAAGCATCCGGTACAACTAAAATTCATATGTTAAAATGGTGAATCTACCAAACAACACATTTTGTATTCCAAGCAGCATAAGCAACAAATGATACATGGAGCGAAATGATCTCACAAATAATGGATTATATCTCACCTCTGTAGTGCCTTCAGATCCAGTCGTAAATTGTACTTGACAATTAAGCAACTCACAACAGGAGGAGACTCCACAAATATACCCAAAGTCAGTTATGTAACAGCGAACGTATTCCATGCCAAAAATAGACTGAACAATTCGCACAATTATTAGCTAGAATGGCCAAGTGCACGATCATTGTCGGCTTCTCCAATGCACTCCTCATAACAAATACCATAGAATTCAGGGAAGATCCACTGAATATTGCAAGATTTAGAATGCATAGCAACATAGCCGTGATCGGACTTAAGGTTTGTTCTGCAAAGCTTACCAATCCCTCAGCCAAGATATTCCAGTACAGTCACAATGATGGTATTTTCCGCATAATGTGAAAAATTACCCAGTAATTTCTTGAACAAAAAAGGGATAAATCAAAGCCCACAAATTACTGCCACTGCAGTCTACTCTTGATATTCGTTGAAGTGATGGAAGGTGTCATCAGAGTGATGACACGCAGCAACTGCTGAACAGGAATCTGTGGAATGAAGCCAAGTTTCTGTTCCTAAGTGGTGTCTCAGCACCTGAACTCATTACAGGCTTTGTTCAAATATGGACAAAAAGAACTGAATTTCAGTGATTTATGTAGCGTGAAAACCCTTTAAATCAAGTCTGCATTCAATCAAGTGCGGCATCAATGAGTCTTAGAAGCACTCGGATGAGTATGAGATGGCGAAATTTCGGTTGTTTGGAGTCATATTGACACAATGCAATGCGGCAATATTTGTTGGAAAGGTCGTCATCTCAGACGCGTGGCAACATGTAAGAACCACTCAGAGATTCTACTTACCGCTGACATTCTCCTAAGTTTTCAATGGCTGCCCCTCCATCACAAGGTCAGAATTGGGTATGTTTGCGGAAGATTACAGAAAATTCATCAACAATTTTGACACCTTAGATCTTGAAGCAGTCCATGTTCAAATACAACAAGATCTCAACAATAACAAAGCATCGGTTGACAAGCAACAAGGAGTATTCACACCACACAAATATTAGGCAATGATCACTTCCAATAAAAGGCAATCTAAACACCGTTTTTGCCATTTACTGAAGTTAATATCTCTGTATATGCCCCTATCAGCTGGTTTGAGATTACAATTGATAAGAACTGGATTCGCCACGTAAAAACAGTAGTGAAAGTAAGGGGTAGGAGTTCAAGAGTTCTGCCATGAATAGCTCAGTTCTTCACTTCCAAAGCTTGCCAATCATTTAAAATTCACAAGTAAAGAGTGTGACAGAATACTGCCCATGTGCCAAGATTTTGCAGTTGCCAACTCACTCAAGTGGACTTAACTGTTGAAGAAGAATCTCCATCATCATTTTCTCGTCGGCAAACGGGCAATATATGCGAGCCAGCCAGCATTGCTCACTTCACATCTGTGACGAAACACAGGAAATCCAAAGAGTGTCAAGGCAGAGAAATGTTGAATTATTTATTTCAGCACTGACCTTATTTCGAATAGTTAACTGGGTATGCAATCGATTTTCTTATTCTTTTTATTTTGTCCTACAGAACATAAAAAGTGCAAAGAAGGTATGAATTACAGAAATGTCAATAACTGGACTGGTAAATATGTTATAAACAGTGAGCGACTTTCCTCCTTCAAGAATCACCCCAAATCTATATTAATTCAAGTTCTTTGTACACTTATTTTGTTGGATAATGCGACTGCTATACTGTAACACACATCTATGTCTGACAATTTTAAATGGGAGCATACTCAAAAAAAGTCCGCTTTCACCTTGCAGATGTTACAAAGGAACAAGCTGGTAAGGTCACAAAAATTGATGTGCATATTCCAATACACTCCCAGAACTATGATGAGCAGTGCCTTGTTGCTGATAAGACACTCATGTTTTATATTTTGTAACTGATGATCTATACACTGATCAGAATATGTCATGGATTTGGATAATAAAATGACGTCAGATGTCCAGCGGAAAGGTGTTCGATGCAGAGGTTAGGAACATTTCATATTTTTAAAAGTAACAATTGAGGCTTCAAAAAGATAATACACAATGTCACAGCAAAACAAACTTTGCAAGATGCAAGTTGAAATTGTGTTATGAAGACATAAATACAATTAAGAACAGAGATGAAAGTGAAATACAGGTAGATTAGTATCACAGTGCAAGAGAGACAAAGAGACACAGAGAGAGGACAAGCAAGGCGAGAATGTGGGAAAGGAGTTTAAAGCAAATGATCTGCTATCATTATGCATTCTGGGTTTGCAACTTAATACCTATAATTAATGCAAATCAGAAGATATGTTTGTTTGATAATAATGTTTTTTCTTCCAAAATCAAAATGTTAACGTGGGTCACCACAGTTCTAAACGTACCGTATCTACTCGAATCATATTATAAATAGATATTTCTGTTTTCTGCTGCAGAATTGAAGAAAATCAAAGAACGTGAGAGTTGTACAATCATAAGTCCGTGTCATATGAAGCCAAGACCGTGAATAATTATGTTTGAGCATTATCGACATGATAATAGCAAAGATTGAAAAACGCATAATGCTATGACATAATGAAGTTTATTATATTTATTATATTATAAGAAGTTTGCTCAAAGTTTACTAATATCCATATACACTTTCATATGTGCAGTGCTCGTTATGAAACGGGGGTGGGGGAGGGGGAGGGGTGAAACTGTGATCGGCTAGCGGAGAGAGAACACTCATGACGCTGTTTTGATCCATATTTGCACAATATGAGAAAAAAATATGAGAAATAATACATTTTTCATTTGTTACATCAAATGTATTTTTTCGTTTATTTTCAATAACTTTGAATATACGTTTTGTATTTGTTCACTTTGGGTATTGGAGTGACAATATAATTCTGTTTTACATTGACTGCAGAACTTGCAAATTATGAGGCAGGTATGAACAATAAGAATATAATATCAGCCGATGAGTATTTTCATGCCTTTATGATGCTAAAATTATTGCTGGAAACATCTTCCATTAAGGATTTTTTTTTTTTACCCATACGAGCAGGAGGCGTTCAGGACCAAGATATGCTTTTAACCCCTGATGCCACAAACGAGTTCATTCCCCTCGAAAATTGCCAGGGATACGTTTCATAAAGCATGTAGGTTTCTAACAATTAGTTCAATGGAATATTCATACAGGAACATGTCTTTACATTTCTCTATAAATAGACATTCAGTTTTATTGAAGGTAGAAGTAATTCACTTAAAAAATGATATATAGCAGTACGTCTGCAAAGAGAATGGGAACCCTTGTAGGTATGAGATTTGTGTATGAGCGAGAGAGATCAGTGGAGAAAGAGAGAAAAAAATGAGAGCTTGACTGTGAGAAGCATCATGCATCCGTGCATCTGTGCTGAGGAATGATGAAGGATTCTCATGGAAAATAAGGACAGAACAACAAACTAAACAAAAAGCAAGCTAATCAAACACACATGAAATGATAGAGATCCTCAGGTATGGATGTTGCGGGGAAATAAGGGAACTGGTCGAGCAGAGAGATCGAGTAATATGAGGTCAGACCCTCAGGCAAAATGATACTGAGCTACTAATATAAAAATAAAGAAAAGAAAATGACGGATGCGACAGGGAAGCACAAATATATCAGAATTTTGTGAAAGATAATACATTAATGGGGATCATATAAATTCCCAGAAGAGCAAAATAGCACAGTTCAAATTTCATCCTTCTTGTTTTGGAATTCTTTTTTCTTCGCGTTTCAATGGCTAGTCAGCATTTATTGCCCATCCTTCCGATTCAACCCCGCTGTGGGTCTGGAATCACATGTAGATCAGAGCAGTTAAGGGTGACTTTTTCCTTTCCGAGAGGACATTCGTTAACCAAATGACTTTTTTTTCAGACACTCAGCAATGGATTCATGGTTCCAATTCGAATATAAATTCCAAACAATTTTAAATTAAACTTTCATCATCTGCCATAGCAAAACTTTTACAAAGAGATTGGAAAACTTTGTGTAGATGAGATTTGTGTGTCAGGGTGAGAGAACGACAGAGAGAGAGCGAAACTGAGCAGGACTGTCTGAGGATGTGCATGCCCAGTTCAACTTTTGTTTGCATTTTTTTTTTAAATTTATGTCTTTTGTCTTACAGGCTATCAAAAGTGCAAAGAAGGTGGGGGTTACAGTAATTTAAGTCACAGGAATCAACATTTAATAATCTCTTGCTCGTATTCCTCATCAACGAATGACGACAGGGTATATTGAAGTTGTTTCCTCTCAGCGACTCACAGCGCTGTTAAGGAGTGAATTCCAGGATTTTGACCGAGCAACACAGAAGGACCGTTTCCAAGCCAGGATGATGAGTGGTTTGTAACCGAAATTACAGGTGGCGATGTCGCCATTTATCTGCTGCCCTAATCTTTCTCGATAGGCGTACGCATCAGTATGGAAAATGCTGTTGAAGTATCTTGGGTAATTTTTTGTACTGCCTCTTGTAGATGGGAGACACTGGTGATAATGATCGTCTGTCGTAGAGAGATTAGATTACTGTGCAGGTGATGTGAAGCAAGCATACTCATTCGGATGGATGCTGTCCACCTCGCTTGAGGGTCTTTTTTTTTGAGGAACGACACTTTTTTTCAGTAAATTGGGAAGCCTTCCATCACACTTACCATGCGGCCTTTTAGATGGCAGATGGGTTTTTTGAATCAGGAATAGTGTCACTGTTTGCTGCATTCCGAGACTCCAACTTGGTCTTGTAGTGATTGTACTTACCTGACGAGTTCATGTGAGTCTGTAATCAATTGTAACAACACGTATGTTCATCGTGGTGGCAAAAATATTGAATATCAAGTTTCGATGGATTAAAGTGCTTCCAATTGGAGCTTGCCATTAGCTTGAATTTGTGTAGTGTGGATAACATTTTCCATTTGTCAGTCCAAGGGGGGACATTGCCTGGAAATTGTTGCATTTCAACACGAATTGTTTCAGACGCCAGGGAGACTGGATGGTGCTGAATGTTGCGCCTTCATTGTGCTGTATCCTGACTCCGGATACTGTAGAGAAGTTAATTGAAGAAGTAGCTGAAGAAGGTCGTGACGAAGGTACTGATCTGAGCAAATTCTGCAGACATGAGTTAATCACAGCAACTGGAATCATCTTCCTATCTGTCAGATACAAATCCAAACTGCAGAGAATTTCCTCGCTGCTTTCCTTTGCTCCGACTGTCGTGATGGTCCTTGACGCCACAGGTGGTAGAATGCTTACTAGATATACAGGACTGTAGGTGCCGATTCGCCTCTTGAATTCAGCTGTTCTGACCATGCTTGAATCAAGCCTGTAATAAAACCGTGACTTGAGTGGCCCAGGCAGAATTCTAAATGGGCGCCTGTGAGCAGATTGTTGCTAAACATGTGCGCCTTGGTCGCAATGTTTGCAACACCACCATTAACCGTTTGGACGATCGAGAAACAACTAATGGAATGGTTATTGACTTGGGTGGAATATCCTGTTAATCTCTTGTAAAATACATCCGTCAAAAATTTCCCTGTTTGTCCGGTAGTTTTTTTTTTGTAGAAGCTACGTAGCAGCTTCACTGGAGATTCTGCAAGTTCTCAAGCAAATGTGGTCAGCAAAATGTCCAGAATTTTGTCAGCCCAATGGACTTTGCACTCTCGAGTGCATACAATCGTTTCTTGATTTCAAGTGGAGAGAATCGAATTGACTGAAGAGTAACATTTGTGTTGCAGGGAATTTCTGCTGGATTCAGTGTTAATTCAATCACTCGGCATTTTTGGGTGACATGTGTAACAAACATTCTGTACTATATGATGTCACCCAAATGCTTGTCATGTCCATCGCTGAGGATGGAAATATTTGTGGAGACTCCTCTTTCATTGAATTGCTTAGTTATTCACCACAATTCATGACTGAGTGTGGAAGGATTTCTGAGCTTTATCTGATTCATTATTTGTAGAAAGGCTTAGATCTGTGTGTTGCTTTCTGCTTAAGCGGTGATATGCGTGTCTAGCCTTTTTTTAAAATTTCACCAAATTGAAACTTAATTACTTGGTAAAAATGTATTATTACTAGCATGTTTTCTTTCACTCTCCAATGAAACAGGCTGGATGACTTGGTTTGGTGAAATGAGGAAATGTTAGCCATGAGTTTGCATATTGTGTTGGTTTACGTTTGATGTTGACAGCTCATATCAGCTCGTTGACTCCCAATCGTAAGCTCCTAGATCTGTTTGGACTGCCCTATTTGGCTGAATGATAGGGCTACATAACTCAATAGAAGGCATTACCTACGTGAATGTATGATTTCGTGTCCACAAGGATTGTGCAGTAATCATCTTTACCAATACAGGTATATTGCTTGTGCAATAGACAGATTATTGAGGATGGCATCAATTGTGTTTTTTTTCTTTCTTTTCAAAAGCACCACATACCACAATCATTAATTAGTAGTTTTTTTTTTTTCCTGAAGAACTGGATTATGTAGTACTATTACCCATCTTCGTCTCATTCTGACAAACCGCAACTGCATAGAATATTTTTCAAGATGTGGTACTTCAATGAAACATCATGTGAATGTTATTCACTGGATTCTCGAGTATGTATTGGCGTAAGTCCAATAACCCACAACCATCACTTCTGTTGCTCATATGGATTACAACCGTTTGCAGCTTCAACAAATTAATTGAGTTCCTAAAAGTCGTTAACCCGATTCTCAGCTGACTTAAAGTGTGAAAGTGTGAATATTCTTCCAAAGCTCTACAGTTGCCGTAGCCTTTTTTGGGCATTATATCCAGCAGTTACATACAGCTACATTAAAATATTAAGGTTTTGAAGCAGAGAGAAACAAAGCTTTAGCATAACTGACAGCATTTGTAGAGGGAGAAATATTGATTTGGTTTCGAGTGTAATCAGTCTAAATAAGGAATTTGAAATTGAAACATTAATGAGATATCACCCTCCAACGATGTTCCCGCAACTATACATTACCTTCAGCGTTTCTTTTTCTATTCTTCGACTGCACAGCAAGTGCATTTTTTAAAAATTTCAGTTAACTATCACGGACCTCTCCCAAAGTGTATCTGCATTCTAACTCATACCTTGTTACAAAATAAGACGTCATATTTTCTTCTGGTTGCTTCTAGGTTCATAAATGATGAAAAGTTCAGTATTGCAAACTTCAGTTTCCCCTTATCTCATTAAGTATATTAAGATGGCTGGCTAGTAACAGCAGAAATGTAGTCCTGCAATTTCTTTCCTCATGGCATATCCATCCTCCGGGTTTGGAGTGCAAGAATATCATAACGCTCAAGCTATTTTCGACCCAAAAATCTGCAAGCTCGATTTTGATTTAATTTGATAATTTCACTTACTATTGTCACATCTACTGAATACAATGACAATATTGTTTTGGATGCTAAACAGACAAACCATAAACTGGGTAATTATCTCAGGGTAGTCGAATGCAAACTACAGCGCGACAGCGACATGGAAAGTTTCAGTCAAATTAATGAAACGTCAGTTCATAATTCTGAGACGAGTGATTAAAAAAAAACTATTATTAAATAATCTGGTAAGTGTTCTGGATCATTTGCTACTGCTCCCCGATCGAAGAGGATGGAAGAGAATATAATCAGAGTGGGAGAGGTCTTTGATTATATTCACTGCATTCCCGAGGCAATGGGAAATGTGCACGGAATCAATGGAAGGAAGGCTGATTTTCGTGAGGCAATGGGCAGCATTTATAACTCTTCGTAATGCTTGCGATCTTGGGCAGAAGAGTGCACATTCCAAGCTATGGTGCATCGTGGTAGGATCATTTCTGTGGTGCATATCGACAAAAAAATTGAAGAGTCATAGAGTCACACAGCACGGGAACAGACCCTATCCTATAACCAGTCAATATACAAAAAAATCTGGAACTAAGCTCGTCCCAACTGCCCGTTCCTGGCCTGTATTCGGTCAACAAAATCTTTCCTCTGCGGGTATCTGTCTACATGTCTTCCAAACTTTGTCATTGTACCTACATCCACCACTTCCTCACGAAGATTGTTCCACACGCGAACTACCCTTTGTGTAAAGGTTCACCTTTTGTGTCTTTTTAGGAATCTCTCACATTAAAACAGTGCCAACCAATCGCAAAACACTCCATCCTATGGAAAAGACAAATACACCCATAACTATTTGTACCCCAATTTATTTATAAACTTCTTTGAGGGAACCTCTCAAAATCCTACAGTTCAGCAAAAAAGAAAACCCAAGCCTTCCCAGCAGCTCTTTTAATCTCAAAACTTCCATGCCTGGAAATATCCTGGATAATCTTTTCTGAAACTTGTTGTGCCTCTTTAATATCCTTCCGATTATTGGGCGACCAGAACAGGCCATCATGTTCCAGAAGAAACCTCACTGATGTCCTGAATAACCTCAACATTTCTTTCCAGCTCATATACTCAGAAAATTAAAGTATAAAAGCAATTGTGCAAAACACATTCCTTGTCACTAAATGTCTGTATCTGATGCAAATTTCAAATAATTATGTACAATCTCCACTAGGTCGCAGTGAAATCTAACATGTTCAAGACCCTTCCATTAACTGTATAAACCCTACGCATTTTGTGTTGTGCCAAAATTCAATGGCTGGCATTTATCCAGATTTAACTTCATCTGGAATTTTTCTGCTTGTTGACCAATTTATTCAAATCCTTGTGTAATCTTAGAAAACCTTCTTCACTGTACTATGCCACTAATTGTGGTGGCATTCGTAAACGTATTAACCACGTCTTGTATATTCTCATACAAATTTTTCATAAAAATTGTATACCAAAGGGGAACAAGAGCCAATCCCTTTGGAACACTGTCGGTCCCAAGTCTTCAGTCTGAAAAACAAGACTCCACCATTACTCTCTGTATTTTGGCATAACGCCAATTTGCATCCAATTGGCAAGCTCAGCAAGAATCTCAAGTGACCTATCTTTAGATTGCCATGCAGATCCTTATCAATGGCCTCACTAAAATCCAAGTAAACAACGTGGAGTGCACTGCGACCATCAATCCTTTTTTTAAGAAACTTCATTGAATATACTCATTCATTTTGTGATGCATGATTTTCCTCCCGCAAAACCGCGCTGAGTGCCCCAATCAATTCTTGCCTCTCTAAGCGTCCATATATCCGATATTCATAATGTTCTACAACAATTTACACACAAATGTTGTCACGAGCACAGGTGTATAGTTCCCCCGTTTCTCCTTACTATCTTTCTTAAACAAAGGTGAATTATTAACAAACTACCTTCATCAGACCCCTCACCCGTAGTTATAGATAAACAAATATTTCTCCGACAGTTCTTGTATTGTCATCTTTTACTTCCCATAACTCTCTCCGACACATGAGATCATTTCCCAGAGATTTATTCAACTTTGTCTTCTCTAAAACCTCCTGTACCTCACTTTCCATAGTGGGTGTATCGAATTTTCTTAATTTTTATTCTGAAGAAGGAGATGCTGTGATGTGTTTCTTGACTGTAGACCCAATGTGGATGGACCAGGAGAGATCCTTAGTGATGTCGACTTCGAGGAAATTAAAAGTTTCGAGTAACTGCACTGAAACAACTTTGATGCGAATTTGGGTGTCTCCTCCACTCCATATCGTAACCTCGATGATCAGCTCCTTCGTTTTGCTCACAGTTCCACGTTTGTGTCTTCAAACTTTCTTGTGCAACTGCCGGCCAAATATAATATGACAGTTTCCTATTTACATTTAGGTTAATACTAATGAGATAAAAATGCATTTTCATCAGACGTGTTAACATGCATGGGGTGGAGGTTGTTGAAAGAAAACAGAGTTTTTCCTTAGTTTTTGCCATCGTTTCCTGAAACAAATCTTTAAATGTTTATGTACCTTTATGATGCAAAACTTACTTTTCGAATTAGAAAAGAACTGTGTCCCAGTTCTATTGTGCATCTTGCTGACTGTGTACTTGGGGGAGAAAATGAGAAAGAATACGTTCTTTTGCTCAGTGCAACGAATACTCTATTCGATTATCTTTTCAATAACGTTGTTAACTCACGCTGTCTTTAATGGCATTTGGATATCTAAGCGACTTTTTAATTCTGGTTTATTTTGCCTTGCAGCTTTTGCAAAGGAACAGGCAGGTATGACCATCACTATTTCAATGTCTTTCGACAGCTGTTTTAGTACTATTGTGATGTTGATAATTCTGTTAATAAACTGAGTTTGTTCTTACGGGGATCTTATATTCAGGAAATAAAAAATAACATTACCAGGTAGCATTCCGTCACTGAAAGTCTCAAACGGAAACATTAGTTTATTCTGCATGTCATAAATGACGATAAAGTGACGACAAAGTGCATAAAGATAACAACAATGACGTAGATGTAGCATAAGAGATTTTCTTTCCTTTAACTACTCCCTTGACACAATACTAAGGTGAGGCAAGCTTCCCTGGGTATGTCGGCTTTAATTACTGAAGGGATCTCTGTTGACGCCGTGATAGATTGAGGCATGTGTTATCTTGCAGTGGGGTTCGACTTTCCCCTTCGTTTTAAAATTTGTACCAGTCCGTCTATGGCCCTCACCCAGAACTTTTTTACTCTGATACATCGATGACATAATCGGAACTGCTCCCCTCTCTCATCCGGGAACAGAAACGTTTAACTGTTTCATTTCCAATTTCCAAACCTCTTTCAGTTTCATTTAGCCGATCTCTGACTCACTCCTTCCCTTTCTCAAAGATGTTTGTTTCTCTGACTAATGATAGGCTGGACACCACTATCCATCAAGAAACCAATGACTCCCACAGTCAGCTTGACGTTGATGATAAATCCTGTTTCCTAAAACTGCTCTATCCTAACTTCAAAATTCCAATATCTCTGTTTGATGTGTTCCAATGATGTGAATTTCAATAAGATGGCCACAAAACGGTTCACCTTTTCTCTCAAACGGAGATTGCCCACCGGCATTCTTAACAGGGCCCAAGGCATGCTCGAGCTATCTGCCAGAATTCGACTCTCAACCATTCTCTTCCTTTCACAACAGCATTTGTGTCTTCTTCAGTCTGACGTGGCAATGTTACCAGAAACTACATCAATGGCGCCATTAAGTGACATTTCCACCATGTTCAGCGGTAAGCCACCACAAGAAACATCGACATATCCATCCCGTGTCAGCCGTCCAAGATGACCGTTTCTGTCAAGACACCATATTGCTCACATTCTCACAGCACCTTCCCTTGCAATCGCACATCTGTGTCACATCTGCTCATTTATTTCTTCTCCCATCAATATCAAAGGGCACAGACACATCTTCCAGGTGATGAACCGACTTACCAACACTTCTGATGAACTAGGCAAATGTACTTGCAGTTCATAATTTGGTCTCCACTGCATTGCAGAGACAAAGCTCAAGCTCGGAAACCACTTTACCGAATAACGATTTTCTGCCCGCAACAATACCACTGAGCTTCCGATCTCTTTACATTTCAACACACCTCCGTGTTCCCACGCCAAAATCATTGTATCGGGCTTGCTGTAGTGCTTCAAAATGGAAACATAATTCTTAATTTTCTATTCAGAACCCCTGCAGTCTTCTGTATTAAATATTGAATTTTGTGCGTTGTGCACCACCTCCTTAAACTACGCCCTAACATAAAAATTTCTCATCACTTGGGATTCTGCCGTAAACAACCAATTGGCAGCCAATAGTGTTCTGCATTAGCTGCTATCTATTATCCCAGGCTGACGTTAACTCTTTTGTTTCTCTGCCCAACTGCCTCTTTCTCTCTCAGTCTCTGTCTCTCTCTCTCGCTTGCACCCTGCCTCTGTGTGTGTGTGTGTGTGTGTTTGTGTTTTTGAAATCCTAGTCCCTTTCGTATTCAGGTCCACTTCCATAATTACAATGGGCCAAATTACAAAATAAAAGCGAACAATGTGGCAGGGAAAATTATAAAACAGTTGTGTTGCTTGGGAGTAGAAATCGAAATTTAAAAAAAATCAAAGTAGATGAGCCATTACAACTTTAGCTAAGAATAGATATAGAGAATAAGGAAGAGAGAATACGACAGCTTTAAACAGAGAGAGTGATAGAGAGAGTGAGAGTGAGAGAGAGAGAGTGAAAAGGAGAGAGAGAGAGAGTTTCATTATGATCGAAACTGACGTGTATCTATGAGGATAACGGCGGAAGAAGAATAAACGCATTTGGACTTGTCTGACGAATTGAAAATTAAGGCAAAGTAAACAAGTGCACTTCCGATCATAGAGATCCTGAGAGAAATAAAGTGACAAGTGATGGCTTGTCCTGGACAGAGCTATTCATACGTGCACAGACTCTGGGACAAAGTGGCCCTGCGATTCCAATAATGAGATGTTTTAAAAATATGACAAAATGTGTGATAGTGAAATACAGAGATAACTCGAGTTTATAAAATAAAGAACAATAATTATTGTTGGTCATCAAGGCCAATACATCTATATTCGAATAAGCAACAGAACATTACACAAATTGGAAACTTCAAGTATTGAATTACAGTCATTAAAAGAAATGTCTCTATGCTTGCAACAGATTATACACAGCAAACCAAATTGCATATTATTTAAAGCTGTTGTAATGCCTTGTAAATCAAAGTAAATGCAAAATGGTATAATTGAATAACGTATTCGCCAGTTAATAAAAGAATATAAATACAAAAAAGAAAAGCTGTGCATTCTGGAGATTTGAAAGAATACCAGAAATTTCTCAAGAATCTTAGCAATCTGAAGTTTGAAATAAGTGCAATTAGACTCGGTCCATTTGCTAACCATAAATACTGCTTGATAGCTTGAGTTTCCAATAAAATCTGGTATTATCCTTTTGATGCTTTCAGCATATTTTTCGATGATCAGCACTCCATCAACAACTTCTGAGATGTTGTTGGGATAACATCCCATTGATTTCTATATTCTCTATAAATTAATGCTCTTTATCTGCTTCCACAGAGGTATTCAGGCACTGCCTTAAAACTTCCTGCCCAACAAGAATTAGGTGTAAAACTTTGTAAATCCTTATCTTCCCATGCATGGGTAGTAAAGACACTGCCCTTAAGCTTCCTGCCTGAATAGAATTTGGTATAAACTTTGTAAATCTTTATTTTCCTGCACAGGGGTATATGAAAGCTGTCTCAAATCAGATTAGGTGGCCACGTTTGTAAAGGTGTGAGACTTCTGAAATCCTGTAAAGAATGTAACTACTGTTTCTGCGTAAGGGGCCAGGACACTGACCTTTGCTCAAACCAGACACTTTGGCAGCTTGAAATTACAATCTGTCACTTCGGCAACTTGAAATCGCCTCCTGCCGTTAGCAGTCATTTTGAGAGCGATCGATACAGTACCCTGCTTTCCTTCCGCTTTCGATGTAGTAATTGTTTGTGTTATCATGTCATTGTCCGATGTAGTGATTGTTTCATGTAACATGCCATTGTGAGATGTCAAATTGCTTAATGTATTATGCACTCGATAAGGTATAAAAAGCGGGGACTGTCCGCTGCTCAGGGACAACTGCTTGCGATACTCTGCACTCTCTGCCGGGTTGAGTACAGTGAAACTCCACAGCTTGTACTTGCTTTGTAATAAAGGATTTATATTTTTCTAAACAGGTCAGTGTCTTGTTATTGCTTCAAGTCCGTGATGGTCTCCAAAACCGAACCCAAAACTTCTTCCCATATGTACTTCTTTGTGACACAACGAAGACATAATATCAATATGATATAGGTTTAGTCATATTAATATTTTATTGGATTATTCATAGGATCATTCGTAGATGAGCATATATGAGGCAGAAGACGCTCATTTATTTCCATTATGGAAATCAGTTGCATGTTATAATCAACACGTGCAATTTGGTAACTTTTCACACTAGAGCAAAATCAATTGTCGATTAATTCATCCAGATAACACAGAAAATGTGCATTGATAATGTATGTTCTTCTGAAGATCTGGCAAAGGCGCAGTCTGAAAAGTCCAGAGAAGATTAAAAAAAAACACTTTTATTTTAATGTGTCTTTACCGATACAGACGTCTGAATTTGTTCACATGGTTTGAGCGTTTCATCCCCAGTTGTCAGACAGAGAAGTCAGTGTTGACAAATCTATAAACATTTACACACTTTTTTTGAATCGTACTATTCTATGACACAGACAAATTAAATCATGGAGCATTAAGTTTGACAGTCTTTTGGAGTGAGGCAATGATATGATGTACACACACGCACACACAAACACACGCACACACAGCCACGGACATTTGAAAGTGATTGCACATCTCATCAGAGAGACAGTGAGAGAGAGAGAGAGAAGCTGTAATGACAAATCTGAATGCTTCAAAATTTGCTTGCCAAAGTAAAGAATAAGAGGAAGCGACAAGTGACATATAAAGAGGGGGGCGAATGGGAGAGAGACAGAGAGACGACGAGAGATAAACCTGGTATGAGACAGAAAGAGGTATGGAAGTAGACAGGATGATATCCAGAGAGTGGAATGAAGCATCTGAACGATAATCGCCTCCTGAAATTCTGCGTCTCATGCTTTGAAACCTCATGTGTGCAACTTGTGCAGACCACAGCGATCTCTGTTTCAAATACTCTCGTCCATGAAATTTCTGTCAGACAGCACAGGGCATTTTCAAATTAAAACAGTGCATTTATTGCGTTCATACATATTTTCTCACGTTCTTTTTTAGCACGCAGAACTGAAGAACTACATAGAAAGTACATGCTGTAAAAAGTGATGTAAAAATGAGTGAATTCATGTTTCAACAGAAGTAAATCACGTGAAAATTGCAAAGATGTACGAATAATCGTTTCAATACTGTGTGTAAATGACAATTTTAGATTTATTTATTGAAGTTTCACAGCAGCTTATTGTAGTAAATTAATTAAGTGAATCATATGCATGTGTTTACCAGGAAATAAGCACAGAGTGCCAATTCAGTCTTCTGTCGTGAAGACTGTATGCTGAGAGAGAAATGAAAATTGCAAAATGAATCCTCTTTAACAAAGGCACCAGAAATGTATTTTTTTTTCTACTTTTCCCTGAAAAAAAAACATTATGGCTTTGCTTTTGGAAACATGAGTGACATTTTGATTGTGGTTTAATTTGTTTTGCAGCATTTGCAAAAGAACAGGCAGGTATGGTAACAAGTATTTTAATGTTATCCGATAAATCAGTTATTTATATAAGGATGTAGAAGTTGATAGTAATAAACTGCTTCATGAAGTTGTTGTCACAAGGGACAAGCTTTTCGATTTAAAAAAAAAAGAACATTTTGTCGCCAAAGAGACGTTGGTAATACCTGTGTATTATGCACAGGAAAGCATTCGCTCCACTAAGAAGAGATAACCAGATTTTTCAGGTAGAAATAAATCATTTAAAAATTCATTATACAATTATATGCGTACAAAAAGTATGGATTTTTTTTGCGCCTGTTGGGAAGTGGATGCTCAGGTGTATACACAGAGAGAGAAAGTGCGACGAGCACAGGGAACAGTGTAACATTTACATAAAGTAACTCAAAACAGGCATACAGAACTACAAACAGAGAACGAAATCAAACTGTAGTCAGTCATTGCATTGGCGAAGAGATAGTTGGGCAGAAGTCACATTGAACTGCTTGTCTTTGCATCGTTTGGTCAGATGATGAAACAGTACTCCTTCATGCTGAGCAACACTTGAAAGAAGCAATGACAGTAGCAAAAGATAAGCTGGCTGAGGTTTCAAATGCCGACCACCAACAGTTTCTTGACACCCATAAAATTCGTGAGCTTGGTGATGTTTGCGAATTTTAAATCCACGAGACTGATTCCACAGCAAGCAATAATGAAATTATGTGTGAAAGGCGTACTTGTCAGTTAATCTTCCAGTCTGCTGGCTGCAAATGTCTCTGTCCACGTCAGTGAGCCAAGAGTGAAAACCACGCAGCCCTCGTGGAGACAAAGTTCTCACTTCACACTGAGAATTTTGTCCACTGTGTTTGGTCGCACTATTACTGTATTCACTAGGGCACATCCCAGATGACCTGTAAACTCAAAGCGAGGCATCCGTGAGGGCATTGAGCCAACAACTGCAGCAGAAGAGTATTCTCATTCAATTTTAAACCTTACGACCTGGCATACACCCCCTCCTCCCATTCAACCATTAGCATCAATTCAGTGATCAATGCTGCTTCATTCGAGAGTTCAAAAAACCAGGCCAGCACCAGGCAAACATAAAAATGACATGCCAACTTAGTGAAATTAACAATCAGAACGACTTCATGACAAATGGAATGAATGACATGGGATAGATGTATTTCAGCAATTCCACAAGCAATGACATCTAAACTCTGCAGTCCTTCCACAATCTGTGCTAAACAATTAAATGACTCGTTGCAGAAGAATTATCTGCATACATAAAAAAGCACCTCTGCAATGATTGACCATGCATACTGACAGTGGCAAAAGATAAGTCTGAAGTATTTGCAACAAAATTCAGCTAAAAGTGTGGACAGGGTGATTCACCTCTTTCTGCTCCAGTAGTGCCCAGGATTACGGACATTTGTCTTAAACAATTCAATTTACTCTACCTAATATTGTAAAATACGTGTAGATACTGGTAACTGAAAAGATTATGGAACCCCTCAACAGGAAGTTAACAAAACACACACATCAAATCCAGCCTCCCAGGTTACCTGCAATTTGTGAAATGTCACGATAGAGACATGGCAGGAGTCATCTCTTTGACGTCACACTCAACACTAAATTATTTGGATAACAAGCCAACTTTCCTCAGGCACAAAAACAAAGTTGGTGGAAAAGCTCATCAGGTCTCGCAGCATGTGTGAAATAAATGAAAAAAACAGAATTTGCGTTTCAGTTCCGGTGACCCTTCCTCAAAAATGATGGTTGATGGGAAAACGTCAGTATATGTGCCGAAAATAAGGAGGTGTTTTATGTGATAAACGATATAATAGGCCCTAAAGAGAGAGAAAGACTGTTGAACAAACAAAGGAGTTGATAACGATCTGGCTGGGAGGGTGAATACTTGTTAATGGGGACTAGTAGTGACTAACAACAGGGGATGCGTAATGGCAGGCTTTGTGGTAACTATGTGTGGGATAGGGGGCTGGAACATGGGAGAGTTTAGGCCCCAGAATTATTGAGATTGAAATTGAGCCCGGAGGCCATAGGGTCCTCAAGCAGAACATGAGGTATTGTTCTTCCACATTGTCTTGGGATTCGTTGGAACACTGCAGCAAGCCAAAGACAGAGATATTTGCCAGGGAGCAGGTTGGTGCATTAAAATGGCAGGCAACAGGTAGATCAGGGTCTTTTTTTGCGAGCAGAATGTAGATGTTCTGAGAATCGGCCACCCATTGTACACTTCTTATCCCTCATGTAGAGGGCACTGGGTTGTGAGCAGTGAATGCTGTCGGCTAGATTCTGGGAAGTGAGGTGAAGTGTTGTTTTACCTGAAAAGTATGCTCGTGCCCTTGGATACTCGGGAGAGAAGAGGAAAATGGGAAATGTTGCAACTTCGCCGGTGACAGGGGAAGGTGCCATAGGGCATTGGGGGAAGCTGGGAGAAGTGCGTTGGGGGCGAAGGAAATGTGGATCAGGGTGTCCTGGAGGAAACTGTCCTTACGGAAGGTGGACAAGAGAGCGGAGGGGAACATGTGTCTGGTGGTGGCATCTTGCTGGAGGTGGCGGAAATGCTGTCCGTTGGTCTTTTGGGTATGGATGCTTTTGGTATGGTAGGTCAGGACAAGGGGAACTCTATCACTGTTGTGGTAGGGAACAGAAAGGATGAGGGCGGAAGTGTGGGAGATGGGTCTGACCTGGTTGAAGCCGCTGTCAATTTAGGAGTTGGGGAGTCCTCGCTTGAGGCAAAATGTGGACATTTCAGAGGCTCCCTTGTCGAAGTTGGCCTCATCTGAACATATACTACGTAGACAGAGGAACTAAGAGAACGGAATGGAGTAATTCCAGGAAGTAGGGTGTGAGGATTTATCGTCAAGGTAGCTTTCGGAGTCAGTGGTTTTGTAATGGATGTTAATGACCAGTCTTTCCCCAGAAATGTGAACAGAAATGTTGAGGAACTGAAGGGAGGAGTCAGAGATAGAACAGGTGAAAGTGAGCGCAGCGTGGAAATTGGAAGCAAAGTTGATGAAGTTTTCCAATTCCAGGAAGGATACGGAAGCAGCATCGATGATAGCATCAATGTATCAGGAAAAAATTGTGTTTGGGGGCCACAATAGGACTGGAACAATGAATGTTCCAAGTACCCCATCAAGAGACAGGCATGAATAGGGTTCATGCAGGTACTCATGGCCACCCTCCCCGCGAAGAAAATGAGAAGATTTAAAAGAGAAGTTGCTGAGAGTGAGGACAAGCTCGGCTGGTGGGGGAGGAGTGTAGTCGTGCGTGGGAATGGTTCAGATATTTGCTCCAGTAGGAAGCGGAGACCCCTGAGACACTCCTGGAGTGGAATGGACGTGTAAAGGGATTGGATGTTCATGGTAAGGGGGAGGCTGCTGGAACCAGAAAACTGGAAATTTTGAAACCGACCCAAGGCATCAGAGGAATCATGGAGGCACCTAGGCAGGGATTGGTACAAGGAAGAGAAGATTGAGTTAATATAGGAAGAAATGAGTTCTTTGGGGCACGAGATGGCTGAAACAATTGGTCTGACCGGAAAGTGCTGTTTGTGGATCGTTGTGAGGAGATAGAAGTAAGAAATGCGGGGTTGGGGGCCTATCAGCTTGGAAGCCGATGTGGCGGGGTTGGGGGGGCGTGGTTTGTTATCACCGGATAATTTGAGATCAGTTACTGTCACGCATACAATGATCTGATGCGTCATGGTGGAGTCATAGCCCAGAGAAAGGTAGGATAAGGTATCTGAGAGTTGGTGCTCAGCATCTGCAAAGTAGAGGGCAGTATGCCAGACTACAACAACATCGCTCTTATTCGCAGGCTTAAGGACAAAGTCAAGGTTAGGTCTGAGTGCACAGAGTGCAGGCAGATAGGTTGGATTTGATGAGAAGGGCAGAGAATTTGAGGCGCCTAATGTCACATCGATATTTCTCAATGAACAGATCTGGTGCAGGTAAAAACGGCCAGATGGAATGGATCAGGAGGAGGGAGAGCGTTGGAGCCGGGCAAAGCAGACGCCTATTTATTGATTTTAGCTGCAACTTCAACATCAGAATTCCAGCTAAATTATATCCAAACTGCAACATTTAAAATTCTGCTTCTCCTTCTGCAAATGGATCTTCTGCTTTCTGACCTGCAGACCGGAATCAGTAAGGACAGGTGGAAACACATGCTCCACAGTAATATTCAACACCGGTGCCAAAAAAAAAGGGCTTCATAGTCAATTCCTCACTATACGCTTTCTACTTTCACGTATATTTAGCTAAATTCAGCTAACACCAAATACAATGTTTGCTGATAGACCAGGTTAGTGGGTGTCTACTCAACCAAGGACGAGACAAAGTACAGAAAGGCAATAGGTATCTTCGTGACATAGTGTGAAGACAGTAATCTATCTCTCCATGTTAGCAAATTGGAGTATCTGGTGATCGTCGCCACAAAAAGTGTTGAATGACTCAGCTCTGTGGGTAGCAATATTATGAAGTGGAAATGTTGGGAAATTCGAGTTCCGAGGTGTAAATATAACCAGTGATCTATTCTGGTCCATCCACATTGACACAAGCATTGAAAATGTGTACAGATGTCTAAACCTCGTAAAATGTCTACATGAAAGTGATAAGTCCTCAATGGTCCTTAACATTTGTCTTTCTTTTCTGTTACATATGATCCATGGAAAGCATCCTATTCAGATTCATGAAAGCTTGATATGTTTACTGCTCTTACTGAGGCCGCAACACATTACAGAGTTGTGAACCAGTCCAGTTTATTCCAAAAAGTAACTTTATTTTCATTGACGTCATCTACACTTGCCGCTGCTTTGAGAAAGGAAGCAACATAACCAAAGATTTCTCTCATTACAGTTATACTTTCTTCTAACCTGTTCCGTAAAGCAGAATGGACGAAAGTTTGGCATTGTAGACATGCTCATGAAGCCACTGGGTTTCGTTGCAAATGTTTCGTCACCCTATTAGGTCACATTGCAATTGTGCCTCCTGTAAAGTGCCTGTGTTCAGTCCCACTGGTTGTTGTATGTCTCGTTTTGCTGGGGTGGTTGGTATTATTTCTGGTTTTGTTTCTCAGCGGTATGTACACAGAGTGTAATTCAATGTGTTAGTGGAAGGAGTTTAGAATGCCAGTCCTTCAGGATTTCCCTGTCGTGTCTCCCTTTGGTTTATGTCATTTTCGATGTGTTATCCCAGTCAAATTCGTGTCCCTTATCCGTGAAAAGTGAGACAAGTGAGAATTGGTCATTTCTCTTCGTCAGTAGTTGGTGTTCATGTATCCGTATTGCCAAATGTCTTCTGGTGTGGCCTTTGTAGTGTTTGTCACAGTCCGGGAACCAACATACAGCAGGTATTCATGATCAGAAAGGATCCCAAAGCCAAAACCAGGAAAACTGTTGTCACATATATAATACCATGCAAGGATTGTGAGAAACACTACATACGCCAAACTGAAAGAAAGTTGGCAATATCCATACGTGAACACCAACTAGACACCAAGAGAAATGACCAATTCTCTCTTGTCTCACGACATATGGACTGCGAGGGACACGAATTCAACTGGGACAACACATTAATACATGCACAAGACAAAGAGAGACACGCCAGGGAATTCCTGTAGGCCTGGTATTTCAAGCATAACTTCATCAACAAACTTATCGAATTAAACCGTGTGCACAAACCGCAGAGAAACAAAATTGGAAGTAATACCAACTACTCCAGAAAATGTGGCATGTAAATACCAAGCGGATCAGAACACAGGCGCTTCACTGGAGGCACTCTCATAATGTTAACGAGCAGGGCGAAAAAACGTTTGCAACCAAAACCAGTGGCTCGGCGAGCATGCTTATAACCTCATTCACAACGAGAGCTACAAACCTTATCGCAAACTTTAAGGATCAAAAATTTGAAAACACGTACCAGCAGATTTATCAGGCATACGAACGGAAAACTCATATATTAGTTTTGGCCTGATTCTGCACCTGCTCTGTGGCTGTATCATTGTATTCTGTATTTATTCTATTAGTCTGGTGAAGTTCTTTAGATATTTGTCTTGTTAGCAAATAAAACAGTACTTTCTACTATGTCTCAGGTTTCCCAGATGTGTCCTGTTGACAAAAAAAAACTAAGTACAAATCCAAGATAACAAGCACGGGGCTGGATGAACACAGCAGGTCAAGCAGCATCATAGGAGCAGGAAAACTTGACGTTTCGGGCCTAAACCCTTCATCATCTCTAAGTACAAATCCAAGCCGGCCATTAACACAGAACCTCCATTCAGACTACTCTCAATCATTGTACGTTTTGAAATTTTTCATCGACTGCACAATCAAGCTGTGCTTGCTCAGCAATAACCTGCTCAGTGGGGCTATGTTTGCGTTCCACAAGGACTACTCAGCTGCTGACCTCATTACACTGTTTTTAAAATTTTCCAACATGTACAAAAGGGACGAATTCCTGAGTTCAGTGAGAGTGACAGACTTTCACATAAAGGTTGCATTCAAGCGAATGTGTCATGAAGTATCCCGAGGAAAAATACAATTAATTCGTCTCAGGAGACAAACCGTCCATTGGTTCGAGTCATACCTGGTATTTATTTATTTTTTTTTTTGCAATTGTGATTGTTGAAAATCGGTCATCTCAGCTCCAAGATACATTTCAGAGTTCGTGAGGGGAGTGTACTTAAATTAGCCATCTTAACCTGTTTCATCAATGAACTTTCCTATATCATAACGTCAGAAGAAGGGATAGTCGACGATAAATGATCAATGTTCAGAACCATTCGCCACTCCTTTGATACCGAAGCAGTCAATGTTCAGATGTGACAAAAACGTGATATTACCCAGACTGGGGCTTAAAGTGGAAAGTAACATTCACACCACACAAATTGCAGGCAATGATATAAATGACACCTTAATGGTGACCCCTTACATTTCAACAAATCTACGATTGTTGAACATCCCACTATCAGCATACTTGGGATCGCATTGATCAGAATTTTCTCATGTAAACAGTTTCTGCAAGAACAAGTTAGTGGCCAGCTATACTGCAGCGAGTAACTTAACCGGTGACTCCCTGAACCCTATCCCCAATCCACAAGGCCAACTTTCGGAGCATGTTGGAATACTGGACACTTGGCTTCGATGCATGCAGATCAATAACATTTAAGAAGTTTGAAACAATGCGCGACAAAGCTTACCACTTGATCGATACAACTCCACAACTTACACAACTTACGATTCCCACCCTCAACAAAGTTCAGTAGCAGCAGCGCGTACTCTATAAGATACACTGCACATATTCACCTGAAAATACTTGGACAACACGGTGCAATGATGTGACCACTTGCATTTAACAGAAAGATGCAACACATACAGAGGAAGGTCACAACTCGCTATTCCTCTTCAAGCCACTCACATACTGACTTGGAAATCTATCCACTTTCCTTCACTGCCAATGCATTAAAAGACTAGAATTCCCCCCTGAAGTCAGCGTAGATGAATCTGTACCAAATGGAGTGCAGCGTTTCAAGACCGCATTTCAGAACAACTTCTCAAGGGCAATTAGGAAATTGAGTGATGTACTGGCCAGCTGGCGAAGCCCAAGTCACATAAATTAAGAAAATAAATCTTGAGAGCCTCAACCTGGAGAAAAATATTTTCACTGAACTCATGACACATTTTACAGAAAGTACTCATCTTAAGATGTAAACAATATGCTTTTCTTTAAGTATTTACTCTGTTCATGTCTGACAGAGCGCAAAAAGTTCAAAGAAGGTATGAAGAAAATAAACTTAAATGAATATTTTATGAACAATGACAAATGCTCACTGCGAATAATCACAACCAGGTCAATATTTGTTCAGATTCTTTTCAAGTACATTTATTTACCTCCCACGTTCTATTGTGACACAAATATATGCCGACAGCATGACATGGATGATTTAATTGACAGATAAGCTAAAGCGTATTTGTTTGAAACAAAAACACACGTTGGAACCAGTGTGTTTTTTTTTTGTAATTTTTATTTAACTGAGCTGCTTCTGAAGTAAAGGTAAATATTTCACAATTTTTTGTTGACATTGATTGATTCAAAAGCTCAAATATCTTCATGGCTTTGCTCAAACTTTGAATTGCGAGCCTACTCAAAAAACTAATGCATCTTTCACCTCACAGATCTGACGAGGCAGCAAACTGGTGAGTTCAAAAACAGCACACACTTGTTCTAGTTAATCCATTACCGATACTGCAATATTCGGCTCAGAAAGTGCAATTCTCAGTGAGCTCGTGATTTCAAATTAATAAATTGAATTAGAATATGGTTTCGTATGACTTCTGATTTTGACCAACATAGTATAACATTGATATCTCCATCGGAGCAATACTGTTGATAAAACAAACAAGTAACTTAATGAATAAAGTACTTACTTGCCATCAGATCAGAATGTGACATTACTTTGAACTTAAATATAATTTGTGATGTTGAGTTAAGTTGGAACCAATCAGGAATAAAGATATTTCTAGTGTGAAACATGGCAATTCACCAGACAACAAAGGACAGGGTACAATATGACAGAGAAAAGTATACATTATTAGGGCAATACTAAACTTGAAACTTGTTGAATACATAATATACATATGCAAAGTGCAACTTAAATAAGGACAGGTTCGGAGAATTAAATAGAGAGAGGATTAGATTCTGGGATAGAGACAGAGAGGCAGAGAGAGAGAGAGAGAGATGAACTCCTAACACTGTGTATTATGTAATTTAATATGTACAATTTATGTAAATCAGAAGGGATGTAGGTTTCGAAGAAAACTGTTTCCAAAACGTATGTCTGTCAAATTAATTTCTTAATATATTTTTCTAAATCTACTTTGTTCAGACTGTATCTACGAATCTTAAAGGAAGTGAGAGTTGAAAAGAAAGTATAAAATCCATGACATATAAAAAGTAAGAGGGCGAATTATGGATAAGTTTTTTTTTAATCAACATGGATTCGATTTCATCACACATTGATGAATGATCGTTTCTCTGTGAGGATGTGTCGCACTTTGTCCTTTCAAAGAAGCATAATAGAAGCTTATAAGTGGTCGTAGGAACTTTAATATGAACAGTTCACCAAATAAAGGGAAGCTTGCAATAAAGCAAAAATATAGTTAACAGCATGCTTTTTGTCACTAGTATTAGATGCTTATGAAAGGAAAATGAGACTGAGTACGTTCTTATAATGTCATCGACTGATAGAGCAAGAGAATACAATCTTTGATTCAAGTCGTCTCCAGCACGCATTATGTTCACTTATTTTCACTGAAATTGAAAGCCCAAAGTGGTCTTGCTGTCTTTTGGCCATCCGGGTGACATTTGAATTATAGTCTATGTTGCCCCATATTGCTTGCAAAAGAACAGGCAGTTACAGCTAATAAAACTGATGTTTCATTCAATGAGTAGTTTACAGCATGTACGAAGGAAGAGTCGCTGCTGAGAAATCGCACTGTGAACATTTTATGATCAAATACTGACACTTCAAAAAGACAATAAGAATATTTCACCACATGATAACACAAATTAAAGATGTCAATTCATTGTTTTTGAAAAAGTACAGTGATGCAATGTACACATTCAACATATAGGATTTTGACAATGAGATAAATGGAAGGTTTACGGAGGACGTTACAATTAAATGTCGTGAGCAAGAGAAACAGAGTTCAATGAAAATTGGAAGAAATTCACTTAAAAATTAGATACTCAATTATTTGCCTCCAAAGAGAGTGAGTACTCTGCTTATGTAATTTTTTTTGGAGCGAGAGAGAAGTTGAGAACAAAAGAAAGACGCAGCGATAGATACATAGACAAACAGAAAGACAGGTGGATAGGGAGATAGATAGACAGACAGACAGATAGACAGGTAGGTAGGGAGATAGATAGATAGATAGATAGATAGATAGATAGATAGATAGATAGGTAGATAGAATGATAGAAAGGTAGATCGATCAAGACATAAGAGAAGGAAGTCTTCATGAATGCTCAAGTACATTGATAGATAAATCATAAAAATAAACGAATACAAAGTGGAAAGAGTGACAAGTTAAAAATAAAAGCTGAACAAAACTAGACAAATAAACATTAACTGATGTCATTCCAGTGTTATGAAGTGAGGGAGGATAATGTTCATAAAGGAACTATTAACTCGAGGACAGACGGCCAGGCAAAAATGTCACTGCACGGCTAAGTAGAAGACGAAAGAGACAACAAAAGACACATATCAGAGAGAATTACAAATATGTCAGGAGATTGTTAAAGGTGTGTGTGTGTGTGTGTGTGTGTGTGTGTGTGTGTGTGTGTGTGTGTCTGTACCTACGTATGCAGAAACGGCGCTTGAGCACAATTCAAACCTAAGCCTGTCTTGGATCACGATGTGTTTTCAAACGGTTCTTTTCTGATTCGAGTAAATATAATTAAGAGAAGGGTCAACAACAGCAAATAGATTAAATATGAAACTTCATTAAATAATAATAAATGATTGTATTGGCATTGACAATAAATGGAAAAAGAAGGGGAAACAAAGGAAAAACGAGCCTCACGTCCCTCTGCCCTTCGGTGACACCTTACTCGATGGCAGGTCTGGAGGATTAAGTTCATTTCTCGTACTGGTCACGATTCAGAGAAGAGGGGAAGAACAGCAGCTGCAGCAGCAGCCGCAGCAGCAGGTTGCAACAAAACTATTTCTGTTTCATACAGAATCACAAGCAACCAGAACAGAAAACAACGGATAAAATATACAAAACTGCTGTCTGGTACAGACAACTCAGGATGGCAAAAAAAGGTGCAGCTGTCATCTTGGGTTTTAAGGGACAGTACAAAGTAGTCATCCAAGCTCATGCTGCCTTTAAGTAGTACCCGAAACTTTACCAAATAATTTTCACATTCTGTACAATCTATTTTCTCATGCAGCTGTCGACAATCATTATTATATTTTATTCGGTCAGTCAAGCCTATGCATACCAGCCTTGATGATAGTTGACAGCAAATGTTACACTTGCAAATACAGACTCAAATCAACAACAGTTGCAAGAGAACTTACAAAAAGAATACGTAATCTGCACCAAAAATTATTTACAGTTAATCTACCCACAAAATTTGCTCCACAATTGAGGACGTTTCAGATTCAGGTTATTCGTTTGGTGTTCTTCTTTTTCAATTTCTTTCCACCGACTCCGACAACACCTGATACTGATCTAAGGCTTTCTTTTTCCACATACACTAACTGCATTAACACATTGCAATCTCTACTGCTGGTTTAATCATATAAATGCTCTCGATGGGATCCTTGTGTGTCATATGATGCGGTCAATTCACTCAGTTCACCACTACTCCTCCCAGAGTCAATATTCATGCATTTCACATCACCAAGAGAAAGCTGTCAGTTTCGTGCTCGCATCTAAGTTTCCTTTCTACTGCTGTAGAACGTGTACCTCACTTGTCAATTGAACCGATTGTTCTAAATACTTTTTGTCTTCTTCCACGAGTCTTCATCCTGCATAACTTCATCTCATTCAATTATTCAATGTAACTTTTGCAATCGCATCTGATTGCAGAGATCTGTACAGATTTGGTAACATATGGAACATAATGTTATGTTATTTTGAAATGGAATTTGAACATTTCAGTTTGATTCAGGGACAACATATGTTGTTCCTTCTCGAAGATTACCCACCTTTCTCTTAAAGTTACTTCACAAATCATTCTCGGTATTTGATAAATCTCTGCATAAATTTGTCCACATTTCATATTCTGTTTTCTCTCTTAAATTTACTAACCATTTTTAAAAAAAGTATTGAAACACTGAAACTGTGAATGTATGCTCTCTATCATATTCCACAATCCACTTCAATGTCCAGGTAATTATGAAAATTAAATGTTTTAGGACTGCAGCACACGCGAGTCTTAACACGCATTTTGTCATGATATCTATAAGTGCATCCATGTTCAGTAGTTTCAAAATTCCTTTACACTCACTATAATTGATATTTCTGCAGTACATACCCAACACTGAAATGTGGCATTAATGAATTCCTTGCTATGCTGCAACGTTGAAATTCTGCAATCACTTCAAGTCTTCAGTGTCTCAAATTTCTAAACATAACAAACAAGCTCCATTGATTGGGATATTAGAATGTTGAAAATGCAACTCCTTGCGAGCGAGGAATTTAGGCAAGTAAAATTTAACAAAAATAAGTGGGCTTTTCCTTCCTTCAAGGAGGTGGAGAGACGGATAACAGGAGTTTATGCACAAGCGCCTTTTGAATCTTTAGTAGATCAATATGAATTAACACATTCTGTTTGAGGTAGAACAGATGGAGCTTATTTGTTTCTTTATTTAGAAATTTGAGACACTGAAGGCTGAACCCGTTTGCAGAAATTCAATGTTGAAACATAGAGATAGAAGAAGTAATGTCGAACCATCAAGCAGTTCACTAATAACACATTTCAGTCTTGGGGAAATACTGCGGTAATATATATAATGTGAGTGTCAGGAATTTTGAAATCACTCATCCTGGCTACTCTTAAGGACATTACGACATAGCGAAGATGCCCTGGTATCCTAAAAAAAAAAACATAAATGGAATACTTACCGGAACATTTAAAGGGATTCTGTAAAATGATAAAAATGGATACATTCACAGTAGCATTTGTTCAAAGGATATTAACAATGAATCTATCTTATCATTCGTAATTTAATATTCAATCTTGAGTCAAAACAATATCTGAAATTTTATTCTAGCCAGTAAGTGAAATTCCAAAGATGCTAATATCTGGAATCAAAATTTATCCAATTTCAATTACAACACAAAGCCAGTTCCAAGAGGTAAATATTTACGGATTGAATTTTAGATTCAACATTTCATGAAGTTTGGTTTTTCAAAACCACTGATGGTTTCCAAAAAAAAAGGTTATTACATTTAACATACGTACTCCGCACAGACATAGGCACACAACACATTTTCACATTACCAGGCATTCCCAAAATACGAACCAAAACTTTAAAATATCCCCGGATATCAAGCTCCACGGAACTAAAAAAAGCAAACTGTACAGGGTACAGTTTTTAGCACACAGCAGATAAAGATGTATTCAAAACAGACCACAAAGACTGTACACTTCCGCAAGGTTCCGTGCACTTGCACAGAGCAGAAACCTGATTTCCAGGCCTCCATTTTCCCTCGTCATAAATGTCTCCCATTCTTTCGGGAGTCCTGAGAGCAAGCTACACAGGTGTCAGATTGAATCTCTTCAGGTAATGCATTTCATACCTCTTCTACATTCTCAAAAGGTTTGGTGCAGATCCTCTATTTTACTTATATAAAATCTGCAGGAGGAAGAGCAGAGGGAGGAGTACAAGATGTAGTGTCTGGTTTTACTGTTTTAGAATATTTCCTTATATCCTGTAGCTCCTTTGATACAGCAGACAGTGATACCTACAGGAGAAATTTCAGGCTGTAATTCCACTGTCTACTCCACGTGATTCCGAACGTGCAGTGATCATTCTCCGGTGCAATAAATGAATCTGTTATCAGAGTCACCACTTCCCACTGCAGAAGAAAACTCTCCAAGCCTTTATTTGCTTTTCCCTTTTCGGACAGCTTCCACTACATAACTGTGTAAGCATTGATCTTTCAGTACATACTTCTGAATGGTGTGTTAGAATTGCTTGACAGACCCAAACTTGTTGAAAGTAGGTTTGATGTTGAAGGAATTTGTGTGAAAGGAAGGCAAAGGTTATCACAGCGTAATGGATACTTCTTTTCAAAACTGGAGAGAACAGAGTAGATATTGCAGACAGGTTTGAGGCACAGAAATTATGTGAGATGCAGTCGTCTTGTTTCATATCAGTAAATATCTTGTTTCATATCACTTTTAAAATAAACTGGAAATAAAATTAAATTTGGATTGATTGCAAAGGTCACAGATGTTTTAACTGACTGATCACATGGCGTGCTAAATGTCACGACATCTTTCATAAAAGGCGGGTGCAGCATACTTTATAGAATCTTGTTAATTACCGTGTGACATTTTTTATCAGTAGGAAAGACATACACATGATTAGTGAATGAATTGTGATTTGGAAATATAGAACCGTTGTCGCTTCCTTATGTATGATCATGATTTCAACATTTTCTGTGTTGGAGAGGGGTGAAAACATTGTTTTATGTTGATTTTCCTTTCCTCCCGCCATACTTGATTTGATCTCCCTTACTTTTCAAAGAGTCAAGTGTTCTCCACATATTAGACAGGTTACGCACTGGATGTATATATATATATGTTTTGCACCTCCCTACTGCTGTTTTCAGTAATGTAGTGAAAATATCCCTTCGATTAACTTTTTTTTTTCACCTTCAAACACACCCCATATCCAACTTCTTGTCCCTGTTTGTGACTTCTTCGGGTGGCCCTCACTCTTCTATCATGCTCCGACTTCAGATATTCCAAAAACGTATGTTTACACATCTTCTAACTGTACTAACAGATAACACACTTGTCCCACTGCCTGCCCCGAGGCTGTTTCAAAGAGGGCTAACAAGCCACCTTTCATCCATGCACATCACTTTGCATTAGCATGCTCAGCATTCCGGCTGTGAAACCTGCCTAATGTGGGCACTTAAAATGTAGAGAATACACACACTGGCGTAGCAAAACGTTCAGACTTTTTACTGCTTCTGGTAAGGTATCCCCTTTTTCAGCATTCCCTTCCCAGTCCATTGGGGAATGGCATTTGCTTCCTACTGCGAGTGTCAATGAATTCCACAACGATCCAGTTTGTACTATGTTTCTAAAGACATTATTCAGATGTGAAACAGCACTTAGTGCTTCAAGGTTCTCTTGTTCTGTTGGACTCACCCTAACATGGGCGACACCTTGGCCCCATGCCAGCTTCTCTCAAGTGGTTAAGTATTCCTCGAACTTCTGCTTCAAACATGAACTCAAGTCCTGCAATTTGGAAATGGAATAATCTCTCAGTCTATTCGTATATTCTGTGTTCTCTTCTCTGACCTGTTTTGACTTATTTGATATTAGGGATCGTGATATTACTCCTTTCCCTGAGAATGGCTACGGAGGTGGACAATCACCTTCCCTGTCTTGATATCGAGATTCTGAATCAGATGAATACCAAATGCCCCCATCACAATTGTCCGGGTGCCATTGCGAGGTTAATCGTATACACTCTTCGGCTGGGTCGACTTTCCAATAGCGCTGCCGTGCTTCCTTTTTCTGTTGTACTGTTGCTAGATGGTATACAATCTGATTTATTTTGTCCTCTGTATTCTCAGCTTTATCTAGCACTGTCTTAACTGCTTCTGTTTGGATCATGCTGTTCTACTACCGCCAATGTGGCATCATATTGCTTGTTTCTGGCATGGCGTTCATCCGTTTGCCGACATGTAGATCAGAACACTTTTAGTACAATCCATCCCATTTTCAGTATGCTTTCCCTGTTTCTGGGGAAGCCTGCCTCCAGAAAGCAATCGTATACAACAGCCTGGATGAATAAAACTAAATTCTCTGTTTTAATACAATCCCCCTTTTTTGCATGGGCCTAATTGTGCTAACAAATTAGGTACAGACTCGAATCCAGAGTCTGCCGGATTCCATTCTGAAATACGAAAGGTCTCCAGAGCATTAGATTACCTTTCCCTTTTCTTAAATATTTTGCCAAATCCCATCCCCTTCACAAAAAAATGGCTTGGTTCACAGCGTATATACAAACAGTTATTTTCTGATTCACGTAAATATAATTAAGAGAAGATACACCAACAGCAGCTTGCTAAAATGTGGATGTTTATTAAGTAATTAGAAATTATTGTAATGGTAATAATACTAAATGGAACAGAAAATTAAGGGAAAAAACAACGAGATTCATGTCCCAGAGATAAAAGGTACAGCAGATGCTGGAGAATCCGAGAAAACAAGCATGGGGCTGAATGAACACAGCAGGTCAAGCAGCATCATCGGAGCAGGAAAACTTGACGTTTTGGGCCTAAACCCTTCATCAGAAATGGGGGAGGGGAAGAGGGTTCTGAAATAAATAGGGAGAGAGGGGGAGGCGGATAGAGGAGAGGATTGGTGGAGAGGAGGCAGACAAGTCGAAGAGGCGGGGATGGAGCCAGTAAAGGTGGGTGTAGGTAGGGGGGTGAGGAGGAGATAGGTCAGTCCAGGGAGAACGGACAGGTCAAGGGGGCGGGATGATGTTAGTAGATAGGAGATGGGGGTGTGGCTTGAGGTGAGAGGAAAAACAGGTTAGGGAGGTGGAGATGAGCTGGGCTGGTTTTGGGATGCGGTTGGGGGAGGGGAGATTTTGAAGCTTGTGAAATCCACATTGATACCATTGGGCTGCAGGGTTCCCAGGCTGAATATTATTTGCTGTTCCTGCAGCCTTCCGGTGGCATCACTGTGGCATTGTAGGAGGCCCAGGATGGACATGTCATCTGAGGAATGGGAGGGGGAGTTGAAATGGATCGCGACTGGGAGGTGCAGTTGTTTGTTGCGAACTGAGCGCAGGTGTTCTGCAGAGCGGTCCCCAAGCCTCCGCTTGGTTTCCTCGATGTCAAGGAAGCCACAACGTGTACAGCGGATGCAGTATGCCACATTGGCAGATGTGCAGGTGAACATCTGTCTTATGTGGAAAGTCGTCTTGGGGCCTGGGATTGGGGTGAGGGAGGAGGTGTGGGGGCAGGTGTAGCACTTCCTGCGGTTACAAGGAAAAGTGCCGGATGTGGTGGGGCTGGAGGGGAGTTCGGAGCGGACAAGGGAGTCACGGAGGGAGTGGTACCTCCGGAAGGCAGATAAGGGTGGGGAGGGAAAAATGTCTTTGGTGGTGGGGTCTGATTGCAGATGGCGGAAGTATGCCAATGTGGCACACTGCATCCGCTGTACACGTTGTGGCTTCCTCGACATCGGTGAAACCAAGCAGAGGCTTGGGGACCGCTCTGCAGAACACTTGCGCTCAGTTCACAACAAACAACTGCACCTCCCAGTCGCGAACCATTTCAACTCCCCCTCCCATTCCTCAGCTGACATGTCCATCGTGGGCCTCCTACAATGCCACAGTGATGCCACCCGAAGGCTGCAGGAACAGCAAATCATATTCAGCCTGGGTACCCTGCAGTCCAATGGCATCAATATGGATTTCATAAGCTTCAAAATCTCCCCTCACCCAACCGCATCCCAAAACCAGCCCACCTCATCTCCACCTCCCTAACCTGTTTTTCCTCTCACCTCAAGCCACACCCCCATCTCCTATCTACCAACATCATCCCGCCCCCTTGACATGTCTGTCCTCCCTGGACTGACCTATCTCCTCCTCACCCCCCTACCTACACTCACCTTTACTGTCTCCATCCCCGCCTCTTCGACTTGTCTGCCTCCTCTCCACCTATCCTTTCCTCTATCCATCCTCTATCCGCCTACCCCTCTCTCCCTATTTATTTCAGAACCCTCTTCCCCTCCCCCATTTCTGATGAAGGGTTTAGGCCCGAAACGTCAAGTTTTCCTGCTCCTATGATGCTGCTTGACCTGCTGTGTTCATCCAGCCCCATGCTTGTTATCTTAGTTTCATGTCCCTCTGTCATTCGGCACACCTTGTTCGATGACAAGTATGGAGGCTGCAGTTCCTTCCTGGCATTGTTACTGATTCTGAGCTGAAGTGAAGTCGATGAACAGCAGCAGCAGCAGCTGCTGCAGCTGCTGCAGCTGAGTCAGCGGCTGCAAGAGGTTGGAATGGCAGGCTCTCTGTCTTATGTAGTATCAAAAACAAGTACCAGTAGACAAAAAACGCTGGCTGGTACAGACAACACAGGATGGGAAAACAAGTGCAGATATATTTGGTTCATAAGGGACTGCTCACGAGACACATTCAAGATCATGCAGGTTTTTAACTATTATTGAAACTTTTCAAGCCTATTTTCCCATCCTGTACAATTTGCATTCTCATGCAGCTTTCTAATACCATTATTAACTTTTAGGCTTTTTGCCCATCCTACACAGAGTACTGGAGCTGGTATTGCATTTCGGCAAAATGATTTATAGTCACTATGCCAAACGATGAAGAAATAAATATCTTTATATAATGTCTCACACTGTTGGTGTGCTCTCCTGATTAAATGAAATGCAAACACTGTTAGTTGGGTTAATCAAATAAATCTCTGATATTGAACAAAGCTACAAACTGCATGCTGGAAATCTGCAATAAAATCACAAAATTGTTGCGGAAACTCAGCAATTTGAAATTCTGAACAAGATTCACTGTGGTCGGGCAATGCTAAGTCTAAGTTATCTGCAAAAGTTCTGCCAGGCTTGCTTTGTTTCTCCCACAATTTTATTACTTTATTCATTTGACACGGGCAGTATAACAAAGAGGAATCTATATTCCTGCGCAATGAATGCAATGTTTTGTCATTCATTTATTTAATTCAAAAAGTTTAAAAAAAAGGTACAAATATAGATTTGTTCAAAGGTATTTACAAATGACTGATTATGGAAAAACACGTATTCATGAATAAAGACAAAATACAATAATAACGTTCATATATAAATGTATGCAAATTAATAATTTCTTGCGTGCTATGTTGGTAACAAATTTTGACTCAAATAGAGGTCATAAGAACCTAAATGGAATAGACCCCCGTACACTCTCTCTACATGATTTCCAATAAAACGTGGCAAATTGTCTTTTGCACTCTATGGGTCGGTTGGAGAATATTAACTTATGCTTTAAGCTATGCTGCAAATGTGGCAAAGGAATAATCTCGCATGAAAAAGAGAAAAAAAAACGAGTATTTCTATGTGCACCCATTCGATCGAAACTCTTCACTCTATTCATGCAGATGCAAAGGATTCCTCAATGTTATGGAGGCATTGAGAGAAATCTGTGCTGACAATCTAAAGAGACATGCAAGCATTCACAACGAAGTAAAACGAAATAAAAACAGCAAAAACGTTTTTGGGATGATCGCCCATATCACAGCTCAGAAATCAGCATGCATCCCTCCTTAGATAGACAGAAAGAAGGAGATTGGGGACAAGGGTGGGAAGAGAGGGAGAAAGTGGTGGGGAGAGAGAGAGAGTTGGGGGTGGGGGCGAAGAAAGAGAAGGGGACATTTGAATTCAGAGAGAATGAAATACAGAAATGTACCTGAGGAAGCGTAACATGAATCAACAATAACTACTTAAATTTTGTTTTGTAAAACTTCAGGTGTGCAAATTAAGCAATTCAGAAAAGATGGCTGTTTCTCATACGCTCGGTTCTGGAATTTCTCTCAACGATCATATAACATTCTGAATTTAGTTATGGTACCTATCACGTTCATAAGTTTTGTTATTTTCAATTACAAAACTGAAGAAGTGTAAAGAAAGTGAGTGCTGTGAAATGTAACATCAAAAGTCAAAGAAAGGAGGTTAACTTTTCCTCCCGAATAGCCATTTAATACTGGAAAAGTTTCAGGAAGGATTGTGTGGAGACTGTTTATTCACGTCAGTTTGGGCTTTCTTTATCCGAGTTTAATGTAAGGGTTTGATTCATAAGTTGCATTACATAAGTAGGTTCAACAGAATGCAAAGCCAGTGAACCCATTGTATTGTGCATCGTGATGATCGTGCCCTCCATGAAAAAAAATGTGAAAGCAATACTTTGCTCCATTATGCAACTTCAACTCTGTTCTTTTATCTTTTCGATAGCATTTCTATTTCGTGTTGTCTTTTCTGCTATTTTGATACCTGAGCGAAATTTTAATTGTGATCTTTTCTTGATCTGCAGCATTTACAAAGGAACAGGCAGGTATGGTCATTGTCATTTCAGTGTACTCAGACGACTGTGCGAGTGATATTATGAAGTTGAAGATGCTGCTGATCAGCTGCGTTTGTTCTTAGGAAAACCATGCATTCATCAAAAAAAAGAAGCATTTCATTGCCAGATTTCTCAGAGAGAAATGTCAGTTTATTTTGCATGTCAAATAACGATCATAAAGTGTCCATGAAGTGCATAAAGATTCTGACAATGAATTGTATAGAGAATAGATAGCGGACAAAAAGATGTTACACACTTGAAAATTAAAATACAGTTAAAATAAAAGTATTTGCAATATGTTTAAAAATTCGATGTGCTACAATTTTAGACAAATCGTGCAAATATTTGTGTGCTTGCGTGGGAGGACAGTGAGTGATTAAAAGACAATGAGTGAGAAAATATGCGAAGGAGATCGAAGGCAGAATGATAAACTAAATCAGAGAATGAAAGGCAAGCAAGCAGAAAGGAATACAGAGACAGAGATGAATTTATCATCCGTTAGTGCTGTCGAGGAGATATTTGGACAAGACACATTCTGCTGTACATCGATAGGAGGAGCCACAGATTCTGGAGAATCTGTAATAACAAGATACAAAGCTGGATGAACACAGCAGGCCATGCAGCATCAGAGGAGCCGGAAGACTGAAGTTTCTGGCCGAGACCCTTCATCGGAAATGGGGGAGGGGAAGGGTTTTATGAAATGAATAGGGAGAGAGGGGGAGGTGGATAGAACATGGATAGAGAAGATAGGAGGAGATCAGACCGACAAGTCAAAGAGGCAGATATGGAGCCAGTCAAGCTGAGTGTAGGTGGGGAGGTAAGGAGGGGATAGGTCAGTCCAGAGAGGACGGACATGTCAAGGGGACGGGATGAAGTTCGTAGGTAGGAAATAGCATCCGCTGTACACGTTGTGGCCTCCTCTACATCAGGGAAACCAAGCGGAGGCTTGTGGAACGGCTTATCAGAACACCTACGCTCGGTTCTCAATAAACAACTGCACCTCCCACTCGCGAACCATTTCAACTCCCACATTCATTCCGAAGACGACATGGCCATCCTGGGCCTCCTGCAGTGCAACAACAATGCAACCGAAGGCTGCAGGAACAGCAAGTCATATTCCACTTGGGAACCCTGCAGGCAAATGGTATCAAAGTGGATTTCACAAACTTCAAAATCTCCCCTCCACCGACTGTATTGTAAAACCAGCCCAGCTCGTTCCCGCGTCTCGAACCTGATCTTCCTCTCACCTATCACCTCCTCCCAACTCCACCCGCACCACCATTTCTTACCTGCTAACCTCATCCCTCCCCCTTGACCTGTCCATCCTCCCTGAACTCACCTATCGCCTCCCGACCTCCGTACCGACACTTACCTTTACTGGCTACATCCCCGCCTCTTTAACTTGTCTGTGTATTCTCCATCTATTTTCTCCTCTATCTATCTTCTCTCCGACTCCCCCTCTCTCCCTATTTATTTCAGACAACCCATCCCCTCCCCCATTTCTGATGAAGGGTCCAGGCCCGAAAAGTCAAGCTTCCTGCACCAATGATGCTGCTCAGCCTATTGTGTTCATCCAGCTCTACACCTTGTTATCTTCGGTTCGAACAGCTTCTCTCCGTTCCTGACATCATTACAGCTTTTGTTCAAATATGGAGATTCAAACTGAATTCCAGAGATATGGGGAGAGTGACAGCCCTTGAAACCAAGCCGACTGACAGTCCAGAGTGACATCAAGGAGACTGAGCAATGCCAGAATGGATATGCGATGGTAAACAGTCAGCTAGTTGAAGTGATGTTGGAGTATCAAAAGATGGCAATGTTTGTTGAAAGTCAGTCATCTCAGTTGCAAGGCAAAAGAAGATCTCGACTCTATCAGAAGGTCAAAACTGGGCATTTTTGCGGAAGATTACATAACATTCAGACCAACTCATGAATTCATAGAAACTGAAGCACTCTACATTCAAATACTGTAATGTCTGAACAATATCCAGACATGAACTGGCAAGCAGGAAGGAAGATTCTTGGCACACGAATGTAAGACAATAATCTTCTACAACAAGGGACAATCTAACCACCGCTCTTACCATTCAATGATGTTACCTTTGCTGCATATCCTCATATTTCAGGCATGCAATCGATAGGGGCCCGATTAGCCACATACACACTGAGGTGAATAGAAGAGATCAGAGTCAAAGTGTGCTGGTGTAAAATTATTACCCCCTGACTTTCCAAAGCTTGACCATAATTGACACGGCACGAGTCAGGAGTGTGATGGAATATTGCCCATTATGCCAAGATATTGCACTTCCTGCAAAACTAAAGCCAGTATCAGCGGTTCAAGGTGAAAACTCATAACCTCTTTCTGGATTGAAAGAAGGAACAGGTAGGATACACGAGGCAGCCAGCAACGCCCACTTCGCAGGAGTGATTGAAGAAATTAAATCTCGAGAGTGACAAGCCACAGAAAAGCTAAATTACTTAATTCAGCACTGATTTAATTAAGAGGACTAAAGTGGGTGTGCTTTCGAAAATGTGAGCATACTCAAAAAAGCTCTTTTTCATCTTGCAGATCATGCAAAGTGTAAAGCTGGTAAGGGCATGATGAAGATTTTGGTATTGCTCTACGTTCCCAAACACTATGATATTCTGTGGATTGTTGCTGATAAAGCAGCCATGCATTGCATTTATAAACTGCTGACCTGTGCTCTGATGAGAATTTGTCATTACTTTGGACAATAAAAATAATCAATACTATTCCGTGATACCTTTTTCGATTCAGAAATTGGAGATTTCTCCATGTTTCCAAAAAAAAGCAATTGGGACTTCAACACAAGTATGAGAAAATGTGACAGAGAAAAAGATAATTAATTTTGCATGATGTAAGTTGGAATAGGTTAATGAATAAATAATTACAAATAAGAACACAAGTGAAGAGTGAGATAAAGAGAGATTTGTGTCACGGAGAGAGAAAAGATAGAGAATGAGGGAGAGACGTGTGATGGTGGTCGTGTTGAGGTGGGGGTGTGTGGTTGGTGGTTGGGGTTAATGAGGTAGAAAGTGAGACAAGGCCTGAAAGCGAATTCTGCAGTCATTATGCATCCCGCGTCTTGCACTTTATGCCTACACTTTTTTGCAAATTCATTTTGCTGTTTAATTTAAAATCTCTACTTCCAATAATGTGTTGAAAATTATTCACTTAGATCAATAAAATACTATATGTACTGTGTCTATTGTAATCGAATATTATATATGGATATTTTTCTTTTATGCTGCAGACCTGAAGAAAGCCAACGAACGTGAGAGCTGTGAAATAAAAAAGTCCATGTCATATAAAATCAAAAAACCTAAATCAATATTTTTGAACGCTTTCGACACGATAATGATAAAGATTAATTCACGCTTCATGCTCTTATAAATGGCAATTACTCCTTTTTTAAAAGAAATTACATCGAAGTTGATAAGCAGTTGTATAAACTTTCAGACGTGAACTGTTAATTATGAAACTTTGGGGCTGAGTGGGTGCGTGGGCGTTTCCAGGTGCAGATGCAGAGTATTCATGATGCTGTGTGTCGCCAACATTGGAGTGCATAAAAATAATGTATGAGTAACAATACATTCTTCAGTGGATGCACCTAATGCTTTGAATATTGACTTTGGATTTGCTGCCTTCTAGCTACTGCAGCATTTTTTTTTCTGGTTTACCTTGCACTGCAGAACTTGCAAGTGAAGAGGCAGGTATGAACAATGAAACTATAATATCTGCCAATGAGTATTTCTGTGCCTTTATGGTGATAAATTAATTGTGGTCAAATCGCTTCATGATTTTTTTTTCTGTACGAGCAGTCGTATTTGAGAACAAAAAACAGGATTTGATACACAGATGCCACAGTAGGATTTATTCCCCTCGAAAATACATTCAGTCATTTTTCTACGAAGGGGCAGATATCTTTCCGACCATTAGTTCAATGCAAATCACAGACAGGAGATTGCCTTTGCACTTCGTTAGAGATACATATTCAATTATTTTGATTTCGATGTCAATCAATACTTGTACAGAGCGAATGGGAAACTATGTTGGGATCAGGTTTGTGTGTCAGATTGAGAGATCGGTAGAGAGAGAGCAAAACTGAAAGCTTGCCAGTGAGCAAGAATGATGTGACAATGTGTCTCCTGATCAATTCTTGTTTTATTTTTAAGTTATGCATTTTGCATTACAGGCTATGAAAAGTGCAAAGAAGGTGAGCGTTGCATGAACTTCAGTCACAGAAATTAAATACTTAATAAAGTGCAACCAGGATTCCTCATCAACGAATCACGATGGGGTAAATATTGACTGAAATTATGTTTCCCAACGAATTCCTTTGTTCAATCCAACTTTAATCAATTGTTCTGAGTGGACTCACAGAACCAGAAACTGTAATTGTGCTTTCTCGATTCAATTATTCCAGACATGTGCACTTTCTACTTTGTTATTTTTCGCTTTCTTTTTCCTTTCGATCATTTGAAATCGATTGGCGCCTGCAAAGCAACTGCTGTTAAACAGACATGCCCAAAGAAACGGAAGGGTTTGAGCAGAAAGCAGCCTGGAGACGCAAATGTCATTTTAAAATGTTTTTCATAACTGAATTATTTATGAAGGAAAGACGAAAATATCACTTGTCCCTTATTGACGTGGTTGGATTTTCAACTTGAGGTCATTGCCTATCTTCGTTGATACTTGAAAAGGAAGAGTGCTGATAAGATTTTTTTTTTCACCTTGCAGTCCTTAGGAAACAACAAGATGGTAAAGATTGTAATATTTAAATAAGTAAAATTAGTTTCTGGGCACATGGGACAAATTACCCTTCACAAAATGTCTTTGAACTGCCTTCATAAAGAGTTGCAAACCATTTGCTTGAAGAAGACTCACAATGCTGCTATGGAGTGAGTTTTAGGATTTTAACCCAGCAACTTCGAAAGAACATTTCCAAATCAAGATGCTGGAAAGTTTGCAGCTAAAGGTGCAGGTCATGGTGTTCTCATGTGCCTGCTGCCTGTTCCTTCTCGACAGAAGACCTCACCTGTTTGAAGGGAATTGACCAAAAATCTTGATTAAATTTCTGCACAGCCTCTTGCAGATGGTACACACTGCTGCGATTGAGCATTTTTGGTTGACATAAAGGATTTCTATGCAGCTGATAACAATCAAGCATACTACTTTGATCTGAATCCTGGCAAGTTGCTTTTTTTTTAAAGAGCTGCATACATCAAATAAAGTGGGAAAAATTCCATCGCATGTAACATTTTCACATTTTAGATAACGTATAGACTTTTTGAATTCACGAAGCTTGTCACTGGCTGTGTCATACGTATCCTCTAACCTTCTCTTGTAGTCATTGTACTTGTGTGGTGAGTTCGTGTGTGTCTCTGATAAATTGTAACACCAGTATGTTCTGAATTATTGCAACAGTATCGAATGTCAAAGTTCGATGTTTTACATTGTTTTTCATTTAAGCTTGTCATTAACTGGAATTTGATTGGCATTTGCCAAATGCTCGCCGAAGATTGGGCATTGTCGAGGTCTTGTGGCAATTGAACATGAACTGCTTCAGTATCCAGGGAATCGTGGATGATGCCGAACATATTCCATTCATTACACAGTGACGTATGTTGGAGGGAAGGTCATTGAAGAAGCAGCTGAAGAAAGTCAGGCATAAGGTACAGCCCGAATCAAATTCAGCAGACATAAGTCAACGACAGGAAGTACAAACACTTACCTCTCCGTCTGATATGAATTCAAAAAGCAGAGAATTTGCTCATTGCTTTCCTTTGATCTCACGATTGCGAGGCTCCTGGATACCACACCCGTCATGGTAAAGGGCTGTAACTGCCTCTTCACCTCTTGAAATTACCTGTTCTGTCCATGCTTGAAGCAAGCCTCTCATCAAGTCAGGACATGAATGTTACTGGAAGAACTCAAAAGGGCATATATGAACAGGTTGTTGCTAATCAGAAGCATCCTGGTAACACAGTTGCTAACACCATTTAAAACATTTTTGATGATCGAGAATGCACTGATGGAACGGCAATGACTGGGTGTCTTAATCCTGCATTTTTCTTTTGATTTGTACAATACATGCCTGAACAATTTTCCTCATTGTCGTGTAGTTATCTGTATTTTAGAGGCTATGTAGCAGATTCGCTAGAAATCCAGAAATTCTCGATCAAACATGGTGTGCTCTGTCTCCAGAATTGTGTCACCCGCATGTATTTAGCGGTATCTCTTGATTTCAAGTGGAGAGAATCGAATTCCCTTAAGAGTAACATCTGTGATGGTATCCGTTTCGGGACAATGCCGAATTGATTTCTCCACCCGTCATTTCTGGCTAAAGGTTATGTTGAAATCTCTGGCCTTAACTACGGAACTGATATGCTGAGCTATGGAATCATGGGTATGGAGATATTTGTGGAGTTTTCTTCCTCAGCGAGTTGTTTAGTTGTTCACCAACATTCATGACTGTATGTGGCAACGTTTCGACTCTTAATTTGATTCATTGGTTTTCAGAATGCATAGCTCCGATTATCACGTTCTACCTAAGATATGAGGGGCAAGTATTATCCGATTCTGAAGTTTTGCAACATTGAAACGTCATTTTTACGTATTAATGTGCTATTGCTGGCATATTTTCTTGCTATCTACATTGAATCAGGCTGGATAACATGACTTGGTTAAGTGAGGACATGTCCACTGCAAGGCTGCAGATTGTGCTGGAGTACACTTGACGATGATGACCTTCAACGGGAAGCAATCATTGAGCCCCAGTCATGATTTCCTACATCTATTCGAAGTCTTTCCTATTTCGCAGTATGATTTAGCTATATACCTCAGTCAAAGCTATTACTTAAGTGAAATCGTGTCTGTGTCCCCATAATGATGGCAGCAGGCATATGGTTGAGAATGACATCAAGAATGTGATTTGTTTCCGTTTTAATGCTTCAATCAACAAGAAACAGACCAACTCAATCATAAGTTCTGCTGCTCAGTAGCCGTTGATGATAGAGGTGATAATTCCACCTCCAGAGTACATTTTGAGACGTTGCCACCTTCTTTGCTCTCTCCAAATTCTGGTCACACTGTGGGAGTACTGACGTATCAGCTGAAGGATGATGGGAAATGATAATCTGTGGAAAGTTTCCTTGCCCACGCTTAAAACAGTGATGAGAATGTTCATGTCCTCCA